>JAFMSR010000001.1:19412747-19426166 GCA_022818135.1 Saxidomus purpurata | reverse complement strand
AATAAAAAAATATTACAAACACCTTTTCCATAAAACTTTATTGTCAGTCGGTAAAATTATCTTGCATGGAATAATCTTGGAAAAAATAAAAAGTCAAGTGCCCCTCCACGTACAAAAAGAAATCCCATTCCAGACAGTTCGCCGCACTTCACTGTGGCAACATTAAGCCATGCCCTTTTCAAAAACACAATTATTGCCATTAGGTCCACACAAATGCTATCTTAAACTAAACCTTGAACCTTATGTATAGTGCAAGCCCAACATAGTGTTAATTGAAATTAGGAACAAACAATTGTTCTATCATTGACCATAAAAGAATGCTCTATGGCGGTACGTTCAATACTAATTCATGGCATTACTGTCTTGTAAACGTAATGTCTGACCAATTACTACTATTGTCAAAAAGCACATTAACTGAAGCAATACAACCATTACTACTTGTTGACAGTGAATGTTCACGGCCCATTGCAGCATTGACAATACCTTCAGGGGTAATAATGTTCCTCAGTAGTATAACTTGTGCATCAACACATATTTCTATAGCAAAAGGAAGTCCTCCTGTATCCCTGTCATCATTTGGTATAATTTCTGCAGGAACATCAGAGCCTGGAATAACATCATTGACACTAAACCAATGGTAAGGATCTAAACTAGGCCAGAATTTTTTTATTTCTTGTTACTCGAAGACTGAAATTAAAAAGCTCCATACGAAGGAAGGGAAAAAATGCTCTTTATACAGTGATGACAAACTTTGTTACATCTTGGAAATCTTTGTTATACACAAACTGATTAATATGGAAGTGATATTGTGTGCACTTTAAATTTTTAAAGAACGATTACTTTCAATAAAATATTAAAATGACGAGAGTCTTTATTACACTATAAATAATAAATTTTGACTTTAATATACAGTATATAAAAGTGTATATCTGTTTACACACCATATTTCAATGACTATATTTCAATGACTAGAATTGAACTGAACATTTTTTATTAAAAAAGTAAAAGAATGCAAGTTACCTATACAAGTTCCCTTCAGGTGGCCTATATATAGTTTGTGCTTTTTTGTAGTTATTCTAGCATGAATTACTGGTATTTGGTCATATAGTTAACTGTTCATTGTTCATTTAAAACCCTTGTCTTGGACAACACAAACAGGAACTAGTATGGTCACAACTTTTCAGATGAAACAGTTTATCAATACTCCCATTCAACTGTAAAATAACACAAAGACACTGGAAAGTCAATAACTTCACAATTTTACAGACAACACAAAAAGCAGCACATTCAGATAAGATCTGCAGGAACAATACTTGCTTGTTTAACATTTTTCCTCACGTGAAACATACTTAATCTAACTTTGTGAAGTTTATAAAAGGTTCAAGTGTTTTATAATTTAATTTCTTCTCAGTCTCAGCAGGTAGCAGATTCCAACCTCCCCCCCCCCCCCCTCCTGGTTGAAAAACACGATGCACTAATTGGTCTGACAATGCTAAATGCATTCCTAACCTCTAATATCTTGTCATTCAGCAGAATATCCGTATCTGCACAGTAAAAACACTTCATCAAAGGACTGTGTTACGCCTGAAAACAAAATGAATTATCTGACTTAAATGAAATATATTTTCACTTTATGTACAAAGTTTATGTAGGAACAACCACAAGTGTGTTTTACTGTTTTTTAACAGGTACTAAAGCTTTAAAAACAGTTCATTCTTCAGTGAAGTCTTAGTTGGCACATCAAAAACCAGTTTCTCCCCCTGTCCCCCCCCCAACCCCAGTTACTCATTTCAGTACAGGGAAATGTGAGGTTGGCATGCCACAAACCAGTTTAAACTTTTGGGAAATTCAACAAATTATGAGGTCTGCATGTCACAAACTGGTTTCATCGATATATACTCCGGAGCCCACGTTCCGAGTTATTCTGGTTTCCGGTGACTTTTGTTTACTTCCGGTATCTCGCGAGATTTACGTCGTCATATGCCGGGCACTTTGTAAATTAATGAGAGTTTAAGGACACTAACACCATAGACAAAAACAATAAAAATTTGAACAAAACATGTAAAACAGGCCACAATGTCCACATGATGAAAAATTGTATTTTTCACTATTTCCAGTTTATGTGCTTTTAAATAAGTTTATAACTTCCAAAAACCACTTTTTGCAAATTTGACACCTGCTTCATGTTTGTAAACAAACCTTTATTAACAAGTTTTTTCATTTTTCCGTATTTTAAGACAAAGTTTGACTTTTTTGTGTGGTTTTTATACCCATGCCTTATGTAAAAATTTGTGTGTTAATTAAATTTTTACACTGAATTTTCAGCAATATCCATAAAAGTTTACGCTTACAAAAAAACTTAACTCCCTGTCTGTACTGATAAATGCATGGTGCATCTGTGAGAAAAGCAGCTGAACTGTAATGTTCCAGAAATATATTTCGGAGCCATTGTGTTCTCATCCCACCGGTACGACGGTATCCGAGGCTATATTTACTGAATTTTAAGCTACTGATGCTCATTTTGGTAAATTAGAGAATGGACTCTTAATATACTTTAATAACTATACACTTTAAAATGATTTTCAATATTATACAATATTGTTTAAGCCCTTGCAGCTTAAACGGGTTACAAGGGGCATAAGTCCTGTACGATGCGGGACAGCAGTCCCGGCTTTTAGCGTAACCCTTTTCGGCCAGACATTTCTTCAAGCTTGAAGGTTGAATTAGTTCTCGGAAATAATCAAGAAATTTATCTTTTAATGTGGAGTCGGCAGGATAATTTTTGTTTTCCCACCCTCCACTCCCATGCATTTGTGTACTTCTAAAATGTACCATCATGTTATATTCTTCTCTTTGCTGCTGTGCTTTTTCGATCGATTGAATTTATTCAATCGTATCCAAAGTTAACAGAGTATTTCAGACCCTTACGGCCGAACTCTTAACACAAATTTTTGTTGAATACGACCGAAAAATAGTTCTAAATTATTGTCCCCTGTTTTAAAAATTATATAGTAACAGATCTAAATAATATCAAAACATTACAGAATAGCATAATATTATATTGTTGTTTTTCTTATAATTTGTAACTTAAATCAACGAGGTATCTGTTCTGTATAGAACTATTTTCCTACACGGTTTTTATCGTCAGACCGGTGTGACATGAGAAATGTAAGACCCGTGAAATACGTATCGCTACACCGGATACACTAAATTCAGTGTTTCCGCGAGAGCACGTTTTCTGCGGTTTTGACACACTCATTTTGTCAATGACGCAAGAGAAATAGCAAAGAGCATCTTCTATGACGCAATTAAAATGTGAATGATCAAATTACTTCAAAAACAACATTTCAAAACCTCTCAAAACGCTTCGAAATGCAAGATAAATTGTTGATAAAATACGCTTCGGTATGGGATATGTCTAATTTTGACCCTATTTCGTCGTCGTTGTCGTCTGATTTTGGATCGACCCGCATTTTGTACCATTGCGTTATTGTGTGTGTTGATTCCTATGATACCGTCATCATAGATCGTAGACGCACAACAAGAGATGGTCGACGAACCTTAATAGGGGAAACAAAAACGTCTTTCTGAGTGATTTTAATGATCATTTTGTAGTCATTTTGATCAGACTGTCACTATTGAAAGGGGTTTAAGTGTGCCAAATAATATCCAAGTTTAATGTCTATGGTTGAATGCACTTATGAAAAATTCGCTTTATGGACAAATTTGACTTTTGAGATGCAGTGACAAAATGGAAAGCATCCAAAGAGAAACACCTGTTGTCTTGCCAACCCTTTGATTACCCACCATTTTGTGATGTATCACATGCACTTTTACAGAAGTAAACTGAATATAATCTTCTTTAACACATAGTCATGCCTTTTATTTTTTTACAATAAAGGGTATGACCCTCGGAGTTTCTAAATGACCCCAAAATTCTGATACAGGGATTTGGCACCCAGGGTCTTCCTCCTCCATGAAAGCCGGAAGTTGCAATATGACCTTAGCTGTTGGGTGCGCCATTAAATCCGAATTAATTCGCACAATACAATCAACCTTATGGGCATATCCCATAACTTTTGAATGACATTAAAAGTTGTTCAAACCATAATTTTTCAGTTCAGTTTTGTCAAAATCCATTTCTCAGTTACGATTCACAGCTTAATACTTCATAGGGTAGTTGAACATAGTCACTGAATGACATAATGTAAGCACATGAGTTCCTATCTCAAAGGTAAAGTTTACACAAATGGTGAAAGGTCAAAAATTGTGGACAGTTGTGTCTCCAGTTTATAACTTTACTCGTGCAAGGGTTGTCCTGATATTCACACATGTATTTGTACAATCTATGTTGTCCTGATATTTACACATGTATTTGTACAGTCTATGTTGTCCTGATATTTACACATGTATTTGTACAGTCTATGTTGTCCTGATATTCACACATGTATTTGTACAGTCTATGTTGTCCTGATATTTACACATGTATGTGTGCAGACTGTGTTGTTCAGAGACGATCAATCCTCCAGCACTTTCAGTCCTTTGATTAATATTTTTCAGAAAGAGAAAATGTTTCATCTCTACTTCACGTCACGGCTCACTTGGTGCTTTAAAAATTGGCCACACGTACAAAGACAAGGTTGTTGTACAAGAAACTGGAAATAGACGTGTACCCATATTGACATCATTCAGTCCAAGATTAATTTTAACATACGTCATTGTGTATTATTATGACGGCTGGTTATATTGGTCAGTTATAATAGTGTTGTCAGTTAAGTAGTCGCCACCAGCCTTTTCGCAACTGAAATACAAAGGGAACGCAGTGCGCCTCTGGTCCCAGGGCAATCTTTGTTCGGTATTTTACAATTTCTTTTAACAATGTGTGTGATGTAAATGAGCCGTGGCCTTTACTCCCATTCAATAAAATACATAGAAATATTTGTAGTTTTGTTTTTTAGTTTACTTATATCCACTTGTAATGGCAATGAAAAGTTAAGTCTTCTGGAGGTATAAAAATATGGTAATGCACAGACCTATACATAGGTCTTGTTATTTGAAAATCTAGATGGTATTCTTTGTCATTATATTAAGAATAGTATATAGACAAAATTAATCAAGGTGAAATTTCCCTACACAAGCCTACATAAAAACAAGTGACCCCATGGTGAGATCAATTTTAACCCGGGGGTCATGATTTGAACAATCTTGGTAGACGTCCACTTGATAATGCCACATGCTAAATTTTTAAGTGCTAGGTCTTGTGGTTTCAGAGAAGAAGATTTTTTAAGTTTTTACTATTATAAGCCTATGGAAAATTAAGTGACCTAGGGTCATGATTTGAACAATCTTTGTAGAGGTCCACTATGCAATGCCACATGCCAAATATCTAAGCTCTAGGTCTTCCTGCTCTTGAGGAGAAGATTTTTAAATTTTTTTCTTTCTGTTGCCACGGCAACCAGAGTTCTGCATGGAATGGAATTACTTGAACAACTATGAGGGCTTTATGTAAGGAACATCCCTGCCAAGTTATATCATCATTGGCCTATTGGTTTCAGAGGAGATGTCGTTTGAAGGAAAATGTTAATGGATGTACGCCAGATGCCGGATGGAATGCCACCCTAATAGCTCACTCCGGAACTTTTTACCAGGTGAGCTTATAACAAGTGACCCCTGGGCAGAGTCAATTTTGACCCAGGGGTCATAATTTGAACAACCTTGGTAGGGGTCCATTATGCAATGCCACATGCCAAATATCTAAGCTCTAGGCCTTCCTGTTCTTTAGGAGTAGATTTTTAAAGTTTTTCCTATTTGTTGACATAGCATGAGTTTTATATAGAATGAATTAATTTGAACATCTATTAAGAAGGCTTCAAGGAACATCCCTGCCAAGTTTCATCAACATTGGCCCAGTGGTTTCAGAGGAGATGTCATAGGAGAAGTCGTTTGATGGAAAATGTTAACAGACGTACACTGGCGCCAGACGGATTGTGATCCTAATTGCTCACTCTGGCACTTTGTGCCAGCTGAGCTAAAAATGCCTATTCACATCATCCTGTCCATTTTTGCCAAAATGAAAAACTATCTGTACAACTTAAATATAACATGGCAGATTGTGTGGTTCATTAGGAAAACTACAAGGATCAGTTTGATTAAGTCAGGATGGATGATTTCTAACTCATCATTGATGAGCTGCCTAATTTTTTCATAAAAATGAAAATAGCAGCAATTAACCTTAATTCACAACCACTTTTCCAGGCTGGTGCCAAACACTTTCACGGCTATGCCGTGATGATGCCATTTTCAAACACATTGCTAACTTTAAACAGTGTCCTGTCTTCCATTTATACGAATTTGGGCTTGAAATTTGGACATATCATTGAAACAAGAAGGCCATGATGGCCCTATATTGCTCACCCGACTACCTTGTCTATAATACAAGGGGTCATGATTCTTTAATAAATTGAAGAGGTGCACAACACAATGTTAAGTAACATTCCAAATATTTATTCTCTGCCTGTCGGCCTTGTGGTTGCTCAAAACATCAAAATTGATCCTTCCTTGCCGACCGCTTATCCAAAGACGCCAGTAGATTTCCCAAAGACACTAAAAACTGCCAAAATATTGTTATAAATGTACAGCTTTTAATCTTGAGGTGTCAAATCAGGAACATTTTACTAAAAGTATGTGTTGTAAAGAATTGGAGAACATGTATATATTTTTCATTTTATTGTTTATAGTCCTAGTTGAACCTAGGATTTCTCCTCGAGAAACTGCCGAGCCCCCTGACAGGACTGGTGCCGATTGAAGAAGCAGATACAGATACAAAAGAATCCTGATGCTAGAGCTTAGCTATACCAGTAGACCCCTTGGTTCTGTTACATGCATGGTGTATAGCACCGCTACAATGGAGAATATCTCTGGGTTTCTAACCAGTTCATCTCTATATTGGAAAGAAACACTGAAAAGCTTTTCTGCAATTTCCAGTGCAATGGCCAGGATTTGAACAAGGGGACTGGTACTCAAGAGCATTGAACACTTTACCACCGCCCAACCCTAAAGTAATTTAACCGTTGCATCACTTATAAAAACGCACAATAGAGTGATCTAAATGACTTATTACAATTCATTACCTGATGCCAAAAAATAAAGTGAATTCTTTATGCATCACATCAATTCTTTTGTTTTTGTTATTTTTATAGTACAGTCTAGGGAATCGCCTCAAGTTGTTTCCATGAGTCACCTTTTTGTTACGCCACATACTATGTCACCAGCAGGTAAAGCTCTGTTTTATTTTCATCAATTCATAATAATTCACCAATTTCATTTCCTCTGTTTGCAAAGGAGCTAACATCACAATATTGTGATAGTAAAAATATTATAATTCAGGCGCAGATCCAGGATTTGGTCTTAGGGGGGGCAGAACTTTTTTGCCATTTGTTTGTTCTGCTCAAGCCTTATAAGATGGCAATTATTACTGTGTTTTATTCTCTGTTTTTAAGTTATCTAACACTGAATAGCGGTGGAGCGAGCGAGTGTATAATTAACATGTATAACTGAATGGCAATGAACAACGTCAGGGCCTTAGCCAAAGGTTAAAAAATAGGGAGACACTCTATAGGGAGGTTCGGGGGCATGCTCCCCCGAAAAAAATTTTTTTTCAAGGGTGCCATTTCGTGCATTTTCCTGCATTTCAAACGTGTTTTTGATACTTTTAAGATACCGATTTCGGAAACAGAAAATATAAATTTATACTCAGATATTTATGTAAGGTTGGGGAATTTTAGGGGCGGGGGCACACCTGGATCCGCTAGTGTAATTAGCTTTCAACAATATCTTGCTGAAAATCTAATAACTATCTAATCCAATTTTTATATGAAGAAGTTAAAAAAATTGTAATACATACATAATAACTTTTTAAGTTTCAAGTTGATTTTCTTGAAATTTTGCAATATCAAGTGTTAGACATCTTACACCAATAAATATGAGAAAAATAAAATTATGATACAATGTTGGCACTAAATCATCTCCATAGTAACAAAAGGAATTACTTGAGAGCACAACCAAACCACTTCAAATATTGTTGCTTCTTTGTGTGGTTAGATTTAAAAGAATCTTGCCAAAAATGGCGTACCCAGTAGTTAATTGAAAGACCTACTAATTGAAGTTACATTAATGACATCATTTATGACATCATTAAATGTAATGATATCATACATCACACACCATGTCAGCTAGTATAACTCTTACTTTAATTACACTTCTCAAGTCTGACATACTTTGTTGTATTTTAGATTTCCATTTGCTATGACCAAATTGCTATATAATCAAACATTGTCTTGTACCTTCAGACAAACCAAGCAAAGAAAGAAAATGTAAACTTTTATGAAAATTAAGAAAAACACCATGCTGTTATTTGATGTTCACTCTATAACCAGTTACCTACTGTATAATGTGTGTGTACACAATAAATAAATAATATTTTGTAATGAAGTTTCAATACAATTAAATGAACAAGAGCTTCAGATGACAGCACACTGGACTATTTGAAACACTTTGATAGTACATTTAGAGCATTTGAATCAAAAAGGCTTAAAATTGTTAAAACTGTATTGAATTTCATGAAACTCTATGACCATTCTTTATTACCAAGCCTGATACCTTTCGACACTTTCTTGCAGCTTCAAATCGAATATGTGTTTACTGAGATATGAGCATAACATAGCTAAACAAGAAAAACTGTGATACAAAGTATCACAGCGGGCTAACAAACAATAATGAAATATTTTGGAAGTTGGTGGTGTTGGTTGATGTTGGCCCCAAAAGAACATGAGGAAACCAATTCTGGTTGAACAAGCAAAGTCTGACATGACACCACATCTACTGACTGACCTGTAGTATCGAAAATTTACTGTTATCAAATAATACTTATACAGTATGTCCAGGAATGCTCTATAGACTGTTCCTGGTATGACTCAATTTTTCATTACCATTATCCTTATTTATTTGACATGAATGAAGATATTTATGATTATTTTCCATAAAATATTCTTATTGTTAAAAAGCTAAAAATGATGATTAAAACAGCAGAAAAAAAGTTTAAAAAAAGATTGGGTGTGGGCAAGATTCAAACTCGTGGATTCAGAATATTCAGTCGACTGCACTTCATTTCTATAATGTCAAAGGCTGTTAAGTGGAAAAAGCAATGATTTCCATTTTTCTTAGCGTAGATTGCGCCTGAAACATGAAAAGCGCTTTTCTCTATTTTTATCAGTGTAGATTGCGCTCTCTATGAAACAAACGACAACTAAATTACAAACGACAAATCTTGTATTTCCAAAAAATAGACTGTGTCCACAGTTTTCATCTCAGAAGTACTTCAATTTTTCAATGAAGAGAGACACATATATTTGATCAAGTGTTTAAGACTCCATGCATCTTTTACTTACAACGTATTAAATATAGCGGGCCGCTGCTGCGGCCCACAATAAATTCAGTCAAGAGTTACTCAATCTTTCATCTTTTGCACGGGTCCCATAGTTGGTGTAGCTTTTACCAAGGCTTATCAGTGTGAAGCTTTAGCTTGGACATGTCAGTGGAACATTATTAACTGATCATAGTAAATTTTGTTTGCTTCAATCTATCTATGAAATAACAAACAATTAATTGTGAAAGATCAAATCTCTTATGGATAAAATTGGAAAGGTGAGCACTGATCTGGCTACCACAGCTTGCTTCAACTGCTAGTGGGGAAGTGGTGCAATCTTCCAAATCCACAAGCATGTCTTTACTTGTGCAAGAGCTGCAGCTACTTCCAAGAGCTCCCCTGCACACAGTTATCAAAACAGCTGCCTGGACTGGCTTGCTCGCTGGACAAATGCAAGTATCTTTGCATTGTTCTGTGACCATTGATATATTTAAGTATACCTTCCCATATCTCTCTGAGGGTGGTCACAAGGAAATAAAGTAATGAAATTCATCGAGTTTCTATGTTTATATAATTCTATTATTCTTTTCCCATTTACTTTGTAGGTTCAATAAGTCATACCGACTAAAAAGGGTATTTTACAAATACAAGAAAACAAGAAAAAGCATAAAGCAAATAAAAACATAAAAGCAACTAAAAGCAAAAGCAAATTATTGCACAACAATAATTTGGGACAGACATTATTTAAGTAGATTCATGAATTACTTCAAGACAGTTATTTATTGTAAACAAGATTTGGATAAAAGGAATTTACATTTAACCAAATGTATTGATAACCAAATTAATTAATAACTGATATTGATAGCCAAGCCAAGGGGATTGGGACAAGGGAAAACCTGGATTTACATGATCTGCCATATATAACTGCTTGAAGAATTATATGAGATGTAGTTGAAATATATATTTTCACAAGCTGTCCAACTGTGTGAATTGAAAATCCCCCCAAGCATGAGAAAGGGTGAGATGTTTGATCAGGTGTTACAAATAAACCAATCAACAGTTGTTATGTTATGTTTCCCTTTACACACATTAGTTATTGAGAGAATATATAAATAGATGTCACCTGATACTATATGATCACATGACATGTACAACTTGTGCAAAAAAACATTAATCAAAGGAAGTACTGGAGGATCGATTGTCTCTGAACAACACAGTCTGCACACATACATGTGTAAATATCAGGACAGCCCTTACATGAGTAAAGTTATAAACTTGAGACACAACTGTCCACAAATTTTGACCTTTAACCATTTGTGTAAACTTTACCTTTTGCATTTACCCTATGAAGTACCATAGCTGTGAATGGTTACTTTTTGGTCACTGAGAAGTGAATTTTGACAACTGAACTGAAAATTCATAGTTTGAACAGCTTTTAATGTCATTCAAAAGTTATGGCATACGCCCATAGAGTTGATTGTATTGTGCCAATTGATTGATTTGGATATAATGTCGCACTCAACAGTCATATGGCAACTTCCAGCTTTCATGGAGGAGGAAGACCCTGGGTGCCAATTCGGGTATTATTTCAGTCACGAGCGGGCACCTTGGAAGAACCTAGTAGGGCATGAACCTACAGCGCTGAGGGACAAGTGATCATCAGTCAGTGACCTTAACCACTCAGCCACAGATGCCATTGTATAATGCCAAACAATTGTCTGAAGTCTCAAGGCTTTAATGGTTACTGAGAAAGTGAAGTTGAAGAAAGCTTAACCAGATTTAAGATGACAGTGCCGACTGACGTCAAGAAGGTTATGACAATGGCTCTTCTGTTTTTCATAGAAAAGCTAAAAATGGATAAATCAATCTTTTGTTATAAATTGATTCAGTATATACCTATTGTAGAACAAGTACTTGCAGCTTACATTAACTATCCTGGTGAGTGCTTCCAAAAAACTGCGAATTGCAATATACCGGGTCTATTGTGCACCCCTAGTCATTACCAGCCTCTCTACCATGCCGTTTTAAATTTTCATTACTTGTATAAAACAACAACTGAATGTTTTAATAGCAGGCTATTATCTTTCATATTTAACATATATAAGACTCTAGTAGTATTTCGTAACAAGTAATGATAATAATGATAATAATAATGATGATGATTATGATGATACAATATAATTAATGTATGTATGAATGTACCCGCCAAAATTTAGTGTAGCAAAAGAATCATGGTAAAGTTTGAAAGATTTAGTTATAATACAATACAATAAATCCTATTTGTATTTATACTGAGTTAATATCAGATTCTGTTCTTTGTAAATTACAGCATGATCCAGAGAAATGAATTTGATTTTCCCTTTAGATTATTGCATTTAAAAATCGTATTTAAGACATGTAGATCTATGTGATTTCGTACAGTTATTCGTACCATTTTTAAACCACGCAACAACATAAAAATTTGTCATATTTCAAAAAGACATCTACAAGTGCCTCTGATAAGTTTCCGTTTTTTACCTAAACAACAAAGGCGTATTTTAGACCAGTGTTTCAGGCGCTACAGTGTGGCATATCTTTAAAGACACTAAATGACAACTAGTCAGGCAGAACACTTTTGATGATAGAGGTGTTCGGCAAGTTACAAAAAAAATCTTTGTTTTTTATGTTGAATTTTGAGTTTTGTAATTTAAAATTCAAGAGAACCTAGTATTACGATAGTTTATACTCACAAAAACAATATCAGATAAAAGACTTTAAATTATTCAGCCTGACTAGTTTTCTTTTAGTGTCTCCGGCCTGACTAGTTGTGATCCAAACTGCTTAGGAAAATAGTTCTATACAGAACAGATACCTCATTGATTTTTTAGTTACAAATTATAAGAAACAATATAATATTATGCTATTCTGAAATGTATTGTTACTAAATAATTTTTAAAACAGAAAACAGTATAATTTGTAACAACTGAATATATGGAACTACTTGTGCGTTGGGCCGCTATACTCTGTTAACAATCGATCCAATAATTACCACTGTGACATTCTCCCCTGCTTGACTTGGCACAACTGCATGTATACCACAATGGAACAGACAGTTGATAGACAACAGATGAGGTAACAAGAGGCCCTATATTGAGTGCACAGAGAAAATCTACAATACATAAGATACCTGCAGAATCTATTGACTTTTGTGCTATGAAATACTAGTTTATATACTGTATCACATTTTGAGTCTTACGAATCTTAAACACAATTCAGGTGTGAATTTCTATATGGAAATTGTAGTAACATCATATTTAAGTTTTCATTTATTGCTAATATGTGACAAGTCATGGGATTTTTGGTCCAAATGCGGTACTTGGCCGAAAATGAGTTATTATCATTTTCTGGTGAGTAAGTTAGTACGTTAGTAAGTTGGTTTGTTATAGTGACATGTGCTAAAACGTATTTACAAACAAAATACAAGCACCCGGCTCAAAGGACCTATATTTCACCTTAAACAGTCAAGTAATATAATAATTATAAACACCGGCATTTAACATACAACGATTTTGTCCAGTATTGAATTGCTGTTCATGATAAGTTTTCAGTCAATTTAATATACTATACAGGTACATGTATGTTACCCTAGGTATAAATGCTATCAAATAGAGTAATTACACATTGGTTAAAGATATGGCATTTATTTCGTGTAAATATTAGATGCTTTAATCTGTTACAAAATATACAGATACCACATGAATTCTAAATGAAGAGTTCAATAGTTACATGTATCATTATTATAGCAAATATGTGTAATTGACTAAACGCATAACAACAATTCTAATTCTTAAAAGTTGCATTTATTTTAATTTTTTTTAACAATAAAAGATTCACATTTCGACAAAAAGTGCCGTGTGTAGTCAGATTGCAACTAACTTTAGAGTATTATTACTATACACTAGTAACTGACATTAGTTGGTAGGTAGCAACGTATTATGTTGATAGGAGTTAGCTAT
>JAFMSR010000001.1:19390966-19412247 GCA_022818135.1 Saxidomus purpurata | reverse complement strand
TAGTGGGTAATCAAAGGTCTCTTTGGATGCTTTCCATTTTGTCACTGCATCTCAAAAGTCAAATTTGTCCACAAAGCGAATTTTTCATAAGTGCATTCAACCATACACATTAAACTAGGATATTATTTGGCACACTTAAACCCCTTTAATAGTGACAGTCTGATCGAAATGACTACAAAATGATCATTAAAATCACTCAGAAAGACGTTTTTGTTTCCCCTATTAAGGTTCGTCGACCATCTCTTGTTGTGCGTCAACACACACAAAAAACGCAATGGTACAAAATGCGGGTCGATCCGAAATCAGTCGACAACGACGACGCAATAGGGTCAAAATTAGACATATCCCGTCAAAATGATGTGTACAGTCTATGTTGTCCTGATATTTACACATGTATGTGTGCAGACTGTGTTGTTCAGAGGCAATCGATGCTCCAGAACTTTCAGTCCTTTGATTTTACTTTTTTCTGCTGTTTTAATAATCATGTTTAGCTTTTTAACCATTTTAGAATATTTTACGGCAAATAATCATAAAAATCTTCATTCATGTTAAATTAATAAGGAGAATGGTAATGAAAAATTGAGACATACCAGGAACGGTCTATAGAGCATTCCTGGACATACTGTATAAATATTATTTGATAACAGTAAAGTTTCGATACTACAGGTCAGTCAGTAGATGTGGTGTCGTGTCAGGTTTTGCTTGTTCAACCAGAATTGGTTTCCTCGAGTTCTTTTGGGGCCATGCCTCGATATCAACCATCACCAATTTCCAAAATATTTACATGGGATTATTGTTTGTTGGCCAGCTGTGATTCTTTGTATCACAGTTTTTCTTGTTTTACAATGATGCGTAAAAATAAGGGACGATTTACTATATATATACACCCTATAGAAATAGTTCCGATTTCTTAACCCGCCGGCCATTTCTTAAACCTTGTGCGGAAAGAAAACATATGTTTTGGAGTTTCTGTGACAACAAAATGTCTAACCCTGATCGTCATTTTAAAGAATGAAATATTTTGAACAGCCAGGAATATTTACGCGCATGTTTACACATTCTCTTTTTACGATTATATCCATCCATTCATAAATTTTATTCAATGCGCGGCAAGGGACGTAATTATAACTTTCCTAATTGCTGATATGTTTATTCTGCGAACCTGGCGCGAGCTAGTCTGCGTTCCTACATGTATTAGATATACGCGTGAGCAGAAAAACATTTGAACATCATTACTTCCTGGTCTCAACCATATTCGTTCTATAATGTATAGTGTGGCATTATAGATACGCATTATTACTTTTTCGGCCCGCCCAATAAATTGATCCCCATATTGATCGGTGCTCGTTTGTGTTATCGAAGCGCCGTTACTACTAACTAGCTGCTCGACCACTGTCTGATTTTAGATAGTAGAACTGTAGGTGAAAACATTTTGTTGAGTACAGTGAAAATCTCTGCTGTCTATTTGTACCGGGAATAGAAACAGAGACAATTCGATCCAAAATACGATTTATAACTGTTGCATTCTGTTCATATCTTATAACCAACTGGTATAGCCTTCACTAATGAAGATTATAGACTGAAATAGCCGTCACAACAAAACAAAGGACAAATATTTTGAATACAAAAACAACTCCAGCGTCTTCAGCGCTTTGATTTTATTCTAGCCTTTAGTTTTATATTTATGAATAAGAATGCCAGTTTTTTTGAAAAATATTTTTTTCAACGGTAACTGAGAGCGAGGAACTTTAATATCAGGTATAGTAAACGTATATGTTTCAGACCAGAAAGAAAACAAATACGGTATAAATAGTGGTGAGTAATACAGAGGACACGAAGTAAGTTTAATGTATATTTGAAAACGCTAAAAAGGGAGGTGGCCGCCTACTGGTAGCGTCAGCGTTCTCGCCCGGTCTATGTGGGACGCACTGCAGAGACAGGTACGTGCAAGGCCTGTCAAGCCCCAGTCAGATAATGCTAATGCAATTGCAAATTTAGGAACAGACTAGATTTTCTGGAATGTCAGCAGTTGTATTTTCTGCAGTTTTAAGCCTCTACCTTACCGAGGCATTTGGTGAGCTCGCGCTGTATGAAGATTCGATTATGTATGGCATTATTGCTTGTAAAAATTCATACACCAAACATCGCTTTTGAAAGCTAACTAACTTTTTAAAAGTGATACAATGTATCACACATTTATTTCTTGCTATTGTAAATGAGTATTTAACATTCTTTTACTATGGTCAATGCACTTTCTGTCGTAGACAGTTTAAGGTTATTTCCATGAATATATTTTTTACATTAAATGAAAGATGTACAAGACGAATTTTGATGCAAGGCATCAAAGACGCCGCGCATGTTTTGAAGCATGGCTGGGAGATGGGCACTGGGGCAGGTTTCTATTATAAAATGTGCGTGGTTAACATCAGCGAACCCTTTTTTACTACATAAAATGATCATTACCTCTGTCACGGACCTATATACACATTATGTTAATTATGTTATTTGTTTTATTCATCCTTGTAATGATATATGCAAATAAAAAGATTTTAAATGATTTTCTAGTTTCTGTTTTTTATTTTCATTCACTCATGGGAATTTTCGTAACTGGAAATGCAGATAAGTTGTTAAACTGTCAAAGAACTTGAACAAAAAATATCGCTAAAATTTATCGAACTATTTAAATACAAAAAAAGAAAAGTAATACTTTTTTCTAATAGGGAACGGACCTATACACATGTGTATATAGGTCCGTGACTGCAATGATTTTGGGTTTTAATACCGTCTAAGGGAGGTAATCGTTACAACATAAAGTACACACTAAGTTACATCGAACTAATTTGCTTAAAACCTAACCTATCATTCTAAAAATTACACATATTCAACAAATACATTAATTTTTATCATTTAGAATAATAAAAAGTGTATTTAACATAAAAAAAACTATTGAATTAAGACTTGTTTCCGGTAATCTCATTTGTTTTTGGTTGTTTCCGGTAAAAAGTTGTTTTCGGTAATCAGTAATACCGGTCCGTGCCTCTGTGTATTTAGCTGTATATCCTTTTTGTTTATGAAACTGATTTATAAAAATAAAGTTTTTATTAGTAATTAGCATAATACTAAACCCTTATGTAACTTCCATATTGTTTGTCTATTGTGATAATTAAATACCTCTTTTCTCACAACATTAATTATTTTCGGATGCTAATTTTACACTGGCTATTTTTAGATACCAAGGAACTGATACACAAAACTATTTATAACCATGGCTCCTCCCACAATTTCACTGAATCACAGGTCGGTTAATAGGAAGCAGAGGCAAAAACCTGTGCAAATATAATTTACACCGGGTCTAAATATTGTGAAAAAGAACTATCTGTAAAACAGATATACCTGCCCCTCCCTCCCTGTAGCTGGTAATGTGGATTTTTCTTTCTTTCTATTCCCGAAGCATTATACACTCCAGCAATATGGCGGAAAGAGACGAAATCCACATGATTAATTATGCTGTGACGTATACATTTTACAGAACTTCCATTGGCTGATTATTGTTTTTGTTTACAAATGATGGAATGGAATTCCGTTAGGGCATACTTGGGTGAACGGTTTTTCTTTACAGTTTCAATATTAAAGTCTAATATGTAGTAATTAAAATGGGTTTTCATTGATTTTTCACGTTGGCGCCATGTATTCTATTATCTGAGTGTTTTAAGATAGCAAAACATCTTCCGAATCTTTTTTTCTGAGCTTTGATGAATCGGGTCGTAAGGTCCGTAAACAAAGCTATAAAAAACCCGTGGTCTACAAGTTTGTGGAAAAGTTATTAAATACTCATTAAATGTGTCCAAAGTTTTGAAATAAGGGAAGGAGACATGTGTATTTTGTATTGTATTGTTTTTTAATGACTTAATACAATTTAATGATTCATAAAAGTCATTTTTCATACATAGAACATAGTTTAGATTTACAATAATAATGTTGGCTGCTCCCTATTCGATTATGCAACCCCATGGTCCAAAATTGAAACCTATTCAATACTGACGCCGCGATTCATCGCGGCGTCAATAAAATCTTACGCAATATTGCCCAAGTACATCGGATTTGTATGTCCCGTATTGTAAGTTCTTTTTTCTAATTCATTGTTATGAGAAGCCCCTCTAAAATATGGCTCAGTAGCAATCGGCAACAGATTCGGATTAACTTATAAATGTCTAATAAGAATAATCATTAAACACATATCGTGCTGCTGCTCTCTGTACTCCTTCGATTTCATAGCTCAGGTTTTTCTGCCACGGTTGCCAAACAGTGCAACTACAGCAAGTTGCGGGCGGACATAAGTTTTAATTATAAGCTTTTTCTTTTACGGATTTCGATTATTAGATTGAATGTTTCTTTTAATAAAACTGAGCGTGTTTCTACTTCTACATGAAATAGTTTCTATATGTTTTTTCCAACTAAAGTCTTAACTGAATGTAACACCAAGGTATTTAAACCATTTTTGTTGAATTTAATTGAGTATCATATAGTTTGTAAGGAAATATGATTGGATTTTTCGTTTTGGATCGATTGATTTTTCAATCTATCCAATGTTAACATTATTTAGCTTCCTTACGGCCGAACGCTTTACATTCAAACAAGTAGTTCCATATATTCAGTTGTTACGAATTATACTGTCTTCTATTTTAAAAATTATATAGAAACAGATCTAATTGAAATCAAAACATTTCAGAATAGCATAATATTATATTGTTGTTTTTCTTATAACTTGTAACTAAAATCAACAAGGTATCTGTTTTGTATAAAATTGTTTTTCTACGCGGTTTTGATCAAAACAGTTTTCTAGTCAGACCAGATACACTAAATTCAGTGTTTCCGCGAAAGCGTGTTTTCTGTGGTTTTGACGCACTCATTTTGTCAATGACGCAACAGAAATAGCAAAGAGCGTCTTCTATGACGCAATTAAAATGTGAATGTTCAAATTGCTACAAAAACAACATTTCAAAACCTCTCAAAACGCTTCGAAATGCAAGATAAAATGTTGATAAAATACACTTCCGGTATGGAATATCTCTAATTTTGACCCTATTCCGTCGTCGTTGTCGTCTGATTTCGGATCGACCCGCATTTTGTACCATTGCGTTTTTGTCATCATGGTATCGTAGACGTACAACAAGAGATGGTCGACGAACCTTAACAGGGGAAACAAAAACGTCTTTCTGAGTGATTTAAATGATCATTTTGTAGTAATTTCGATCAGACTGTCACTGTTGAAAGGGGTTTCAGTGTGCCAAATAATATCAAAGTTTAATGTCTATGGTTGAATGCTCTTATGAAAAATTCTCTTTGCGGACAAAGTTGACTTTTGAGATGCAGTGACAAAATGGAAAGCATCCAAAGAGAAACACCTGTTGTCTTGCCAACCCTTTGATTACCTACCATTTTGTGATGCATTAGATGCAGTTTTACAGAAGTAAACAGAATAAAACTTCTTTAATATATAGGCATGCCTTTTATTTTTTTACCATAAAGAGTTTGACCCTCGGAATTTCTAAATGACCCCCAAATTCTGAGGGTACCTAAGGTCTTCCTACTCCACGAAAGCCGGAAGTTGCAATATGACCTTAGCTGTTGAGTGACTTTTGAATGACATTAAAAGTTGATCAAACTATGAATTTTCAGTTCAGTTTTGTCAAAATCCATTTCTCTGTTACCATTCACAGCTTAATACTTCATAGGGTAGTTGAACATTGTCATTGAATGACATTATGTAAGCACATGGGTTCCTATCTCAAAAGTAAAGTTTACACAAATGGTTAAAGGTCAAAATGTGTGGACAGTTGTGTCTCAAGTTTATAACGTTACTCGTGCAAGGGTTGTCCTGATATTCACACATGTATGTTTAAAGGCTATGTTGTCCTGATATTTACACATGTATGTGTGTGCAGGCTGTGCTGTTCAGAGACAATCGATCCTTCAGTCCTTTGATTTGATATATTTTTACCTTCACATTTACCAGGATTAAATTCATCTCCTGTATAGTTCTGACGATTAACCCTGTGAAGAAACGGTATTATGTTGCACCCCATGGACATTACCTTTGAATTTTTATTTAATCACATAATTTCAATTATATACGTTGCTATGATTGCGCAGGTGCGACGATGAAATGCCCGGATGTATATTAACATCAGTTGCCATGGTTATGCTTTTGCGGTAAGTATAAACAACAGAATGAAGGTTTTCCGGCGAAATTGACGAAATGAAGATTTCCTGATGAAATGTACATTTCAAGGCGACATGAAGAGTTCTTGGCGAAATAGAGACATATACAAGATCTACTTATTTTATTATAAATGCACTTTGTTTCTTAATTTTTGCTCGAAATTGTCTTATTGTTATAGAAGTAAGTAGAAACATAATTACAAATGAGTTATATCTCCATTTCGCCCAGAAATCTTCATTTCATATTACATGAAATGTTCGTTCGTTATTTATATACTAAATAAATAATAATATAATTTGTATAGTAGTTAACCCATATATTGCTATAAGAAGGAATTTTAAAATTCAAAAAGTCACGGAATTCTAAATTGATACTCATATTCATCTTTTGAAAAAATACCGTTTTTAATGACACTTTCATAACGGCTTGTTGCTATTTATAAAACAGTGTAACATACGTGGTCCCGAATTTTTCATTTTGATTTTTAACAAAAATTGAAAATAATGAATAAACTGTATATTTTATTAGTTTTCCATGCAGTGATATAAAACATTTTAAAATATTTTTTGTTTTCAAAAAGTTACGGTCGTTAAAAAAACACCATTAACAATACAAAAACACGGACTACATTACCGATTTATCAGTCGAAAATATTCCGTACACCTTTAAACTATTTTTAGATTTGGGAAAACCATTTTATTGCTCTCACACAAATTCCACTTCGGAGGCAAAGGAAAAGGTATGTCAGTTCGCTGTCAGTTATGAAATATCTGATCTATGAGAGGGCTAACACCCAAATGAATTAAGCTTTAACACTGCTGAAGTAGTTTGCCCGTTGCTACACAGGTACACACCTGGTCGAAGGTTGACACTAATTACAGGTAGCCAGCACGGAGTTTGGACCCTCATCAGCCAGATGTCCCTCTACAACCCTCCCGGTACCATAGTATATAGTAAACTACTATATATTTCTTTTAAAAATTTTATTATTTTGTTTTAATATATATCAGTATTAGGGTTGTAGATAGGCCTCTGGGTGATGGTGGGTACAAACCCCGTGCCAGCTTTCAGTGATTTCTCATTCTAAATATGGTCAACTGACACAACAACAAGACCAATTTCAGTTGTTGGGGTGGGGGGGGTGTAGAAAAGTTAAGATTGTCAAGTCTCCTAGGTTACTCAGTGCAGCCATGAGGTTTTTGGCAATGTGATAAAAAAAAAGTTCAAAAGCCTAGCTTAGCCTTAAAATACCTACAATAGTGCAATATCTGTTATATAACACGCGTAAAATTTGAGCCTTAGTGGGTTGTAGCAGAGGGCTGGGTGGTCTTTTCCACACACCAAGTACCTTTGCCTTATAGACCGCCAACTCTACATAAACTGAAATATTTGAAGAGCTCTACAAATGATTAGAGATAACTACAACTACAAATCAATTGCAGAGCTCTTCAGTTGATTTGAAGGTTTTTAATTAATTGTAATTACAAAATTTCACTATGGCACTAATTATTGATATCTCAAAATCATTTGTTGATTAGAGAGCTCATTAAAATTTAAATCAATTGAAGACAGCACTGACTCAATTAATGAGGGCAACAAAATTTAATGATTTGGAGATATCTCCAATAACATCAAATTCATCCATAATTGATTTCATGATCTCTCTTATTCTGTTTAATAATGAGTGTTGAGAGCACTAATTCAGCTAAATATAAAACAGCACAATGTAAGTTAACAAATGGTCCCTGGTGAAGTTGAAGTGGATGGCGTGAATTACAAACAATGCAGTAGAAAATCCAACAGGGCCCAAAGATATATATAAACCTTTCTCCAGGAACAGTGTCAGTGCTTATCAACATTAAGTTATGATCAGAGATTGATTGTTGGGGGTATCCCCATAGATGAAGATTAGGGCTGACTATTGCAGCCAAGTTTACTATCACGATAGTTATCGATAGTTTAAAGTACTATCACGATAGACTATCAATAGCTGGTTTCACGATACTATGACATGATAGTTTACAAACTATATATTTTACTAAGTTGGTTCGATTTGTTTGTATCAATACCTGTTATAAACAGATGAATTATGAAATTGTTATTTGACCATGCCTTTCTCAATAAACAGAAGATAAATTACAATACCCTAAGCTTCAATGACTTGCAAATAATTTGAAATATAACGATGTGCTTAAAGGGAAAAGTCGTTGTATATAACTTAGGCTAGCCCATAATGTATACATCCGTTTTATGGCAAAGGAATATCAACTACATTTTATGTAAATAATGCATTCAAAAATGAAAATAAAACTATCGAGAAAAGTCGATAGCTGTCCAGACTATCGGCGATAGTATCGATAGTGTGAAATTGCTATCAACTGTTGGCAATCGGACATTATACTATCGCGATAAGTCAATAGTATCGACTATCGTTACACCCCTAATGAAGATCGAACAATATTTGTAAATTCCAGTTTTAAGTAAATATCATAATGCAAACATAATCATACATTTGGAGCCACTTCTAACCCGACACTTATCTACATCGGTATAACTGGATTATTTGTATGCAGATTTCGCTCAAATTGAGAATATAATTAATTCAACACATCATACGTACTTCTGCGAAATTTAATTTTAATTGATTGACAAAAACATATAAAACTTAACAAATTAAAAACATCACTGTAAAATCCAAATTAACAAAATGACACAATGTGTAATCCCAACAATGAGAATAGTAATATACAAAAACAAGAAAAACTGTGATACTACGTATCACAGCGGGCCTTAAAACAAAGCTTTCAAGTAAATATTTTGAAATGGGAGATGCAAATAAACTTTAGAGACTTTATAACAGAGACAGAATGAATTTATATTCTAGGTTCATGTAAAGCAAATACTTGACTATCTGGTGTGTGCATTTACAATTTAGTAACTCTTTCTCATTTCCAGTGTATCATTTATGATTTAAAAAGAACCAAAATCATATTCATGAAATAACTTTAAATAGTCCTTATGATATTTCCGGTTTAATTTTCATTCTAACATGATTCACGATTTTGTCTCTATATACAAAGCGTTGAAAAATTATGTTATATTAAACTATAAACAACGCGGGAACTGATATGCTGTAAACATGACGTCATATTGCGCCGCATGACGTTAAATGAGCGTTCGCGTAGAAAATAAAGCTTTGCATTTATTCACATTTTGTAATATCTGGTCATGTTAGAATCGAAATAACATCCTTTTCAGCGTTGTTATCGTCTAATAAACAATAATTTGTCGTACTGATGTGCAGTTATAAACCACTCAGACCTTCGGCCTTCGTGGCTAATTACTGCATATCAGTACTCCAAATCATTGTTTATTAAACGACTAACACCGCTGGAACGGACGTTATTTCTTAATTAGATTGTATATTCGAGCCCTATTTTCATTCAGCGTTTATTAAAACAAAGTTTACACAGCAATATTATAATATGTTCTACGCTATGTTCCATTCAGGTGTTCTCAAAAATATACAATACTATTCCTGCCTCTATCCTCACAAAATCGTTTGCAGTCAAAATGTTTGTAAACAAAACAACGCATATTTTTACTATAACTAAAAGTATCGTTACTGACCAATTACTTAACTTTGGCTACCTGTCAGTTTATTGCTGTAGACCAGTCTAATAACACGAAATGTAAACCAGTCTGATAAAAATAGAAAGTGCACCCCGACCAGTAAACTTTGGCTACCTTTCACTTTATTGCTTTAAAATGACATATTTGATTTAAATAGACTGTCAGTGACTGTACAATGATATTACCATTCAAAAACAAATGAAGTGTGATTGTAAATTTTAAACTATAAAAATCGAGTCATAGTAACGTAATGGACCCACTTTACCCGATACCGGAAGATACCGGCGGATAAAAACTTTTCACTACTTATTACACGTTACATAAGCATGTAAAATAATTTGACGTTTTACATGGATAAAAGATAGAAATATCAATTTTTTGACAATTTTAAAGCTACATAATGAACAGTGGTTTAACCCATTCTTTATCGTAACTTCCTAGGCGATTTTCATAACATTTTGTTCAAAGAACTATACACTACTTCACCTACATGTTACATTTTCCAACCACGTATTAAATATAGCGGGCCGCTGCTGCGGCCCGCAATAAAATACAAATCGATATTTTTCGCTCATCTACATTACCTCATGTAAAATGGTGAAATCGTACCTGCCACAAGCGCAAAAGTAGCCGATCGTCACAATTGACAGATTTTATCACTTTTAGCTCGACTTCTATGAAAAGGGGAGCTATCCTACTCGCCCCGGCGTCGGCGTTGGTGTCACACCTTGGTTAAGTTTTTCGTACCACCCCACTTTATTTCAAAACTATTAGAGGTATGGCTTTGAAACTTACCATACTTGTTTACCATCATAACCTCCATCTACAGACAAGAGTACATAACTCTGTCGAGGTTTTTGACAGAATTATGGCCCTTTTTTGACTTAGTGTATTGAGCTTGGTTAAGTTTTTCGTACCACCTCACTTTATTTCAAAACCATTAGAGTTATTGCTTTGAAACTAACCATGCTTGTTTACCATCATGACCTACATCAACAGACAAGAGTACATAACTCTGTCAAGGTTTTTGACAGAATTATGCCCCTTTTTTACTTAGAAAATACATTGAAAATGGGTAAAATCCACTTATTGCCTTAACTCTTTGAGATATTGCCTTGATACTTTGAATGCTTGTTTACATCATTACCCCCATCTGTAGACAAGAGAAGGTTACTCTGTCAGGGATTTGTTTTAAAAATTAAGGCCCTTTATGGACTTAGAATCTTGGTTAAGTTTTTTTGGTACCAGTCCACTTTTTGACTAAACTGTTTGAGATATTAATTTGAAAGTTGGAATACTTGTTTACCATCATGATCCCCAAACATTGACAGGAGAAGGTAATTCTGTTAAGAATTTTATTTGAATTATGGCCCTTTTTGACGTAGTTAAAATTTTCATTCTTGTCCACTTGACTTAACCATTTGAGATATCACTTTGAAAGATGGAGTACTTATGTACCATCAAGAGACCTATCTGTAAGCAAAAGAAGGTAACTCTGTGAAAATGTTTCTTGATTTGTGTTTAGAAATTCCTAGTTAAAGTTAAAGTCTTGTGTGCCCAGAACTGTCAAAGTTTTGTTTTATTGGCAAGCACTAAAAAGTCGAGCGCGCTGTCCTACTGACAGCTCTTGTTATACAGCTAATGTTGCCAAACAACATAATTTTTAATTTGAAATAAATATCTTGAACCGTACTTGAGAAAATCGAATTTGAAAAGTGTCAGATTAGAAGTGGCTCCAAGTGTATACTGTATCATCAACAATCAGGTAAGATAACTTCTGACTGAAATTATTATGGCCCGTGTTGAACTTAAAAAGTTTTGTTAATCAAGTTTTGCATGCAAGTTGAATTTGGTCGAAGTTTTGTGTGCAAGCTACTATCACGCAGATATCTAAGTTACCATTGCTGAAATTGATTTGAAACATCTTTAGAATGTTCAGGGGACTCAAACAATTAGGTTAGATATCTCCTGACTGAATTAATTACAAATTCTGGCCCTTCTTGAACTTGGAAAGTTTGGTTAAAGTTTTGCGTGCAAGGTACTACTATCATGCACATACTTCAGTAACCACTAATAGGGAGTTATTGGCAACTTAGCAATTGTGTTCTGGGGTATCAAACAAATAAGTGACTTTAGATAACTTCAGACTTTTTTTATGACTTCAGTTTTTAGCTCACCTGGTACAAAGTGCAAGAGTGAGCTATTAGGATCGCTTTCCGTCCATGGTACGTCATACGTCCGTCCACCATTTCCTTCAAACGACATCTCCTCTGAAACCACTGGGCCAATGTTGATGAAACTAAATGGACCCCCCATCCAAACACTTGTTGTGACGGATGGGGGACATTATTGGAGTAAGGCCGGAGGCCGAAATATCCAAGCATATCACTTTAGTGACCAATCCGGACCATCACTTATTTTATAGTAAATTTTTTACACCTAGCCACTGACCACCAGGTGTGACCACAACTATATAAACCTCAAGATAGCACGAGGATCTCATAGTTTTAAAGACCACTTTATGTTGGCTCAAAAAACAGAAGTACTTATCAGACACAAGACTGATCACAAGTCAATATCATATTGATACCATTGAATGTGATATTTCATATACTTCCATATATACAGAAAAACAAGGGCGGGTAACCTTTCAAGTCTTTATTTTTGTATTTAGGGTGGGTGCTTGGATATTTCGGCCTCCGGCCTTACTCCAATAATGTCCCCCATCCGTCACAACAAGTGTTTGGATGGGGGGTCCATTATTTTCATAAGGCCTTCTGCCTTCATATCCAAGCATCTTTAAAGGAGACAACATAAACTCAAAGTAAATCTGTCTGTTTATTATTTGGAGACATTTCACAATCCATTTATACTATATCATGGATAATAATATACCCCACAAAATAGTTTCTTATGTAACACACAATTAAATCTTATTCTTGACACTGATCATGCTACAGAACAAAATTATAATTCAGTATCTTTATCATCAGATCACTTAGACCCTAATACAAAGTCACTGTATTTATTCTGATTACTGTCTGTATTAATCTCTCTCAGATAAAACCGTTTGAAATTTTTAACAGAACTCCAATATGCCATTTTTAGAATGTCTGACATTTTACATCCAGCCTTTACAGCTGCTGAAGAGGATGCCCCTCTGTATGAATGAGCTTTGAAAGTCTTTGTATCTATTCCAGCAAAAAATAACACTGATTTAAGCCATCTAGCTAATGTACTTGTAGAGACAGCCTTAAAGTTAACATAAGATATAAGAAGTTGCATGTCCTTTCTAAGACTTCTTGTCTTTTTTATGTAATGCCTCAAAGTCCTAACTGGACACAATTCTATTTTTTCATAAAAGTTCAAATGTAGGAAAAAATCATTTCCTGGTTTGGAACACTTCAACTTATCGCAACAGTTAAATATCACACCCTGACTGTTAAAAGAACAATTGTCAACCCTGAGAGCTTTCAAAGTTTGTGCGCGAGCTGCAGTAGACAACGCTAAAAGGTCACTAATTTAAAAGTCAAATCTTTTAAAAGCAGAGAATCAAGCGGCATCCATCCCGCAAGTAAATTAAGCACTGCGGACACATTCCACGTGGATGTGTATCGTGGTTTTGAAGGCAAACTATTGTGAAGTCCTCTCGTAAAACGACTTATTAAAGTAAACACTCTGTTGTATTTGTCATCTAAAAGTTTCAAAGTTTCCAAAATAACTGCTTTATGAGTATTAATGACACTACAGGATTTACTAATGTTCTTCAAAAACAGTAAATAAGAAACAATTATTTCTTCAGATGGCTGAATGGGATTACAGTTCCGAATACGACACCAAAATGTCCACTTCTTCCAAGCTCCTGTGTATTGTTTTCTAGTACCAATTCGCCAGCTGTTGATAACTGTTTCTGCAGCATGTGTTGAAAGTCCTCGATCCTCGAGGGATTTCCTGATACAACTGCCCCAAATAGTTGTACAGTACACGTAAGGTGTTTTTTCCAAATGTCACCCAGTCACCGCGAGAAATTCATTCTGGGTGACCAGTCACGGTGACATGGTCACCCTAAAAAAGTTTTGGTCACCTAAACGGCCACCGCAACCATTTACGATGCGCTGAGATATTCGGTCGCGGTGATTCACGGTGGCCGGTCGCGGTGAATCGCGGTGACCAACTCGACTGAAATAAAGTATTTTACAATTATTTTATTATATTTATTGATGTACAAAATGTAGAATACATCAATTTCTGTAAATACTTTTTATTTTTCATCTACGGTCTCTATTATTAGCACATCGTCGCCGCGGTATTTCTGTTCCGAATAGCCGCTCGAGTATCACTGCGTAAAAAATCATCATTTTTAGATATAATTGTTTCAAAACATTTTCTTTCCTACCTGAACTTATATTTATCACGTTTATGTAGATTTTAAATAATAATTCACGTAAACAATGTGCCGTAATTGGACAATCTTTTTATTCCCAACTTGCCTTTTGTCAATCACGATGGGTGTGAAAAATATTGCCTGTAATAAAGGATGACATATTTAACTCAAAAAATTGTTTGCAAACCCAAGCTGTTTGACACAATTACTTCTAAAAGATAACTGTCAATATTGAGTGAATATGCATATTTGTCTGAGGAGATTTTGAGTATCTCTTGTCTTAAGAAAGTCGACAGACAATGCATCGAAAGTGCGTAAATATTTAAATTATTGTAATAATTATTGTCCAATGTTCGTTTATTTTCAAATGCAAAAAAATTATCTAGATTTATATTAAAAAGTTCCGAATGTTGTGTTTCCAAAACAAAATTACCGTCTGCTATATTTGGTGTACAGCAAGGTTCAGTTTTGAGACCTCTCGATCTTTATTGCGAATTATGCTTTCTTTTATATTTAATTTTATAATTTCGTACAGATCACACAAACAACCGGAATATTACGGAAATGCACATTATTAATAAAGAAATCTTGAATATCAAAACGAGTTGCTTGTTCGCAGCGTACTTTGTGTTTTGTCATTTACGATTGCCTCTAATTTTTTTCATTTTGCCAAATAAAGTTATTTTTACTGCAAAGTGTTTTCTATATCAAAGCAGAGCACGTGGTATTAAAAAGAAACAGTTTGAGACATTGACAATAGAATGATATTTTGGATTATTACATCGTAAGTTTGGAATAGTTAAAGTAAGTTTGTTTTTTTAGATTGATTGTGTTGCCGGGATTGTTTTACTCGATCTTTCATTATGTTAAATTTGTTGATAGCGGCATCGTAATTAAAACAATTTCGGCGTCGGGAAGTTTCGAAAAACATTTATTATTATTACAATTACAATTATTTTTCTATTTTTTTGTTGATAATTTAAAGTTAATCAGTAAAAAAACGTAACAAATATTCAAGTCTCGACCCGAATGTGGACACCGCGAAACACCGTGACCATTCACCGCTAATTCGCGGTGACGGGTGACTCAGGGGGGCATCTGGGTGACCAAATTCGCGTGGTCACGATGGCTGGACATCGCGGTGATGGGTGACAATTGGAAAAAACACCTTGCGTGTACTGTAGATTCTTGCCCATTGGATGGTGTGCCCTGTTGTGTGGTAATGTCAATATATCTTTGCGTCTCGGCAACCTGATGGGTACAGAAATCAAACAATGTAACAGCAAAGGAAACCATGTTTGGTTAGTCCAAAATGGACAAACAATAAGAACTTTGTCAACATGGTCTTCTCTTATTTTGTTTAAAACTTTGCCAAGCAATCGAAATGGTGGAAACACATATGGTTTAAAGATTGACCAATCAAGACTAAATGCATTTGACCACAAGGCACTTGGATCCAAGATACAAACTTTTCTACTTGAGCGTTCAGTCTAGACGCGAATAAATCTATATCAGGCATGAACAACTGTGAAGTGAGTCTCACATATATTTGCCTTTTTAGCTCGACTATTCGGAGAATATGGAGAGCTATTACAGTCACTTGTGTGTCGGCGTCGGCGTTGCTTCTTTGGTTAAAGTTTTGCCTGCTAAGTACTATCATGCACATATCTCAGTAACCACTTATGATATTGACTTGAAACTTTGTTCATGTCTTTAGGGGTGTCATACAATCAAGGCAGATAACTCTTGAAAAAATTTAGTACAAATTATGGCCCTTGTTTGACTTTGAAAATTTGGTTAAAGTTTTGCCTGCTAGGTACTATCATGCACATATCTCAGTAACCACTTATAATATTGACTTGAAACTTTTTTCATGTCTCTAGGGGTGTCATACAATCAAGGCATATAACTCTTGAAAAAATTTAGTACAAATTATGGCCCTTGTTTGACTTTGAAAATTTGGTTAAAGTTTTGCCTGCTAGGTACTATCATGCACATATCTCAGTAACCACTTATGATATTGACTTGAAACTTTGTTCATGTCTTTAGGGGTGTCATACAATCAAGGCAGATAACTCTTGAAAAAATTTAGTACAAATTATGGCCCTTGTTTGACTTTTAAATTTGGTTAAAGTTTTGCCTGCTAAGTACTATCATGCACATATCTCAGTAACCACTTATGATATTGACTTGAAACTTCGTTAATGTCTCTAGGGGTGTCACACAGTCAAGTCAGATAACTCTTGTATAAATTTAGTACTAATTATGGCCCTTGTTTGACTTTGAAAATTTGGTTAAAGTTTTGCCTGCTAGGTACTATCATGCACATATCTCAGTAACCACTTATGATATTGACTTGAAACTTTGTTAATGTCTTAAGAGGTGTCACACAGTCAAGACAGATAACTCTTGTTTAAATTTAGTGCAAATTATGGCCCTTGTTTGACTTTGAAAATTTGGTAAAGTTTTGCATGCAAGGTACTATCATGCACATATCACAGTAACCACTTATGGTAGTTATATCAAACCTTGCAATAGTGTTCAGGGTAAATTTTGTATCAAACAATTAATTTACCAAAAATTAAATCTATAGTTATAGATTTTGACTTTTTTTATGATTCAACTTTCCTAGTTTATACTTAATAGTTAGCAGAATTTTGTTTTGCTATTACACTGATAAAAGTTTTGTTTTATTAGCAAACACCCACAATAGTCGAGCGTGCTGTCTTATGGACAGCTCTTGTTAACATCCACTCTGTGGTGTCTGAGAAATTTCTAGATAAGAAGTCTGCTTCAACATTTTCACGCCCTGGTAAATGATAAGCAGTAACAAATAAATTTCTTGCTATGCACCATTGCCAAATTTCCTTTGCTAACATATCCATAGCTTTATTTTGCATGCCACCTAAATTATTGATATACGCAATTGCAGTTGTGGAATGCGACTGCACTCCAATATGAACATGGTTCTCATCTGCAAGCCAGGATTTCAAAGCAAAGAAAATTGCAAGCAATTCAAGAAAGTTAATGTGATTCTGTGCCTCATAGGTGGTCCACCTTCCACCTGTTTTACCCTCTTTTTGTATGCATGAGGAACCGAAACTCAAGTTAGACGCATCGGACAGAATCCAAAGTGAAATTGATTCTTGTCTAATTTTCTTCCCATTCTTAACATGAATATTCTGTTTCCACCACAGAATTTCCTGCCTCTCGTCTTCACCAAGCTCTGCCAGAGAGTCAAAATCAGGTGAAAGCTTCAAGGCTCTTACCTTAAACCTTTTTAACGTTCTATAATGTGAAGGAGCCTCTAACACAGCATGGAAAGCATTGATCAACAAACCAATGAAAGCAGATAATTCCCGGATTCTTATCTGTGTCTTGCTAAGCAAACAATCTGCAGTTTTTAAAATTTTTGAAATCTTATCTTCTGGAAGGAAAACCATGAAGAGTATAGAATCGAGTATATAACCAAGATACGTAATTCGCTGAGTAGGTTCTAAAACTGATTTTTGTTTATTAACTACAAAACCTAGTGTCTAATTGATCATACACTGTCAGAACATTTTTGGCGCAAGCTTGTCTATCATCAATATAAAAGGCGCATCTTATGCCAATTTGCCGGAAAAAAGAGTATATAGACTTTAGAGTCTTGGTGAAACAATATGGCGCTGAGGAAAGTCCAAACGGTAAAACAATGTGAGCGTATAGCTTGTTTTGCCATGAAAATTTTAGAAACTTCACACAATCTTTGTGTATAGGTATAGACCAGTAGGCTGACTTTAAATCAAGAGAAGTAAACCAGTCATTGGGTTTCTAAAACAAATGGGAAAGTTTCCTGCTTGAATTTTTCATAGTGTACAAATTCATTTAATTGTCTTAAATTGATAACTGGTCTATAATTCCCGTTTGGTTTAGGAACAAGGAAAATGTTTGAAATAAATTCTCCCCTTTCATGTTTAGACGCAATAATTGCTCCTTCCTCTAACATATTTTGAACTTCTTGATCAACCAAAATTTTTTCACTCTCAGAAAAGGCAATTGGGTTTGGTAATTTATTCTGAACAGGATTTTCATCAAAAGGAATAATGTATCCCTGCACTGTTTGCAAAACCCATTGATCAGATGTCAAAGCTTTCCATGCATCAAAACTATTTATAACCCTCTGAGCATTGCTTACCTTTGCTTTGGAAACCTGGGGTTCTAGTTTGGGTGAACTGCTGCATTTGAACTTGTGGCTGTTGCCGTCACATTCTTCTTGTTTGTTCTCGGAATAATGTGCTGATAACCGAATTGGCCATACGGCTTCTGCCTTTCCATGTAAGGTGGCCTGCCATAAGGATGACCTCTGCCACTGTATGCTCTGCCACGACTACCCCTGTAAGGGCCATAATTGCTCTGTCTTGACCTAGAATACCCAGGATTGTAACTATTGTAACTATATTTTCCAATTTTAACACTTGTTTCGCATTTTTTCAATTCTTTCGAAATATCATCACCAAAAAGGTTCGAGGTAATTGGTGTTCTAACACTACAAATGTTTGAATATCTAGACTTCAAAGCTGGTCTCAAGAGGTAGCGTCTTCTCACACTAAGCAAGAACTGAACTTGATCTAGGATTGTAATTGAATCGGCAATAAGATTTTTAACCTGTGGGAGAGTAGAAATATGTGTTTTCAACACCTTAGCAAGATCCAAAATGGGTAACATGCCAGTTACAACTAGGCTTTGTATGTCTCAAAGAGACTTATCAGTGGACTGTACCCTTTTCATTTTCGCCAGATCGTCCCAAATTTCTTCGTTAATCTGAGGGGCCCCCATATACTGGCAATTAGATGGGACTTTATATTTTTCTATAATAGTATCTACCTGACATTGTTGCGTACATGCAGTGTTTATTAATTCTGCCACAGAATTACTAATAGGCTCACCCTTGTCAGGGGTTTTTAACTTAGGGAGTGTCCAACATAACTCGTTAGCTTCTCCCTCGGGGTCATCCCCGTCATTATTATCATCCCTAAACAAACTATCACCGATGTTATTAGTCAAATTGTCCCTGTGAAAGGCTCTGTGACCCAAGTCTGACGACTCTTCGTCATAATTACTGTTTTCTGAGAAGGGGGGATTTTGGCAAGACATTTGAATGCCTAAGATAGACCTTAACTTTTCAACGGAATCAGATGTCAAGTTATTAAGATCGATAACATTATCTGACCTTTTATTAGGTTCGTGAGATTTCTTTATCACCGGAAGAAGACTTATCAAGCTGATTAGAGTTACTTCCCTTCGTAACTTTAGTTACAACTGAGGCTAAAGTCTTATTTGCGGTGCCTCGCGGGGCCTGTTTTTCAGTCTCGGGCTCAAAGCCAGAAAACTCGTCCTCACTAGAGGAACCAAAAAGAGATAGGACATCGTCCTTCTTTTTCCTGGGCATATTGCACAAGCAACAATTGACAAAAGACAGTAGTTGACAAAGCAAAAGGCCGGGGTGTGGCTGGCAGAAAAAACGACGAAGTCGTCTGGTATAAACTGAAAATAAAATAATTTTTGTATAGCAACAACGTTACTATTATACCCAAGCCACTTCAACAAAATATTACAAACTCATCATAAACATTTCAAAAATCATTTCAATTCATTTCAACACGTGGTTCTTACCAAAAGCAACGTGAAAACTTCACTGGTTGAACATAGTAGAAATGTACATGTTCTGCGATGACCGGTCGCTAAAGTAACTATGAGATCCTCTTTGATTTGATGAGAATTTTATCAAGGTCCGTCCCAAAGAGCATGTATGTTAGCTTAGTATTGGGATGAGCCCCCGGCATGTCTCCCGTCATGCCTAAAAGACTAAATTTTGAAGCCAAAAAATAGGAGAAATTTACCTGACTGCAATTTCCAGCCAGTATAGCCAAAGGTTGAATTTGATTGGTTGCCAAAGAGTAGGCCCGTCACGGCGACCAATGAGATCTGAGTGTGATTGACCTACTATGAGATCCTCGTGCTTTTTTGAGGTTTATATAGTTGTGGTCACACCTGGTGGTCAGTGGCTAGGTGTAAAAAATTTACTATAAAATAAGCGATGGTCCAGATCGGTCACTAAAGTGATATGCTTGGATATGAAGGCAGAAGGCCTTATGAAAATAATGTAAAAAGAGTTCAATACAATCTTAACACAATATATGATCACTTATTAAAATCATCATAGTACATCAGTAGAGAATGATATGGTTTAAAGCACACAAAAACATATTTACATTTGAATAAACACTTGGATGCTGTACTTTTTATGCCCCGGAAGGTTGGCATATTAAAATCGCACCATCCGTCTGTCCGTCCGTCTGTGCATCCCCACTTACAAATTCGTGCCCGGACTGTAACTTTGTCATGCATTGAAGGATTTTTAAATAACTTGGCACAAATGTCTAGCACATCAAGACGACGTGTCTCATGCAAAACCCACGTCCCTAGCTCAAAGGTCAAGGTCATACTTAGAGTTTGAAGGTAATGGATTCCTCTATATATGCATATATGCACACATTCGTGTCTGGACTGTTACTTTGTCATGCATTGAAGGATTTTAAAATTATTTGGCACAAATGTCAAGCACATCAAGACGACGTGTCGCGTGCAAGACCCACGTCCCTAGCTCAAAGTTCAAGGTCACACTTAGAGATTGAAGGTAATGGATGCATCTATATATGCATATATGCACACATTCGTGTCTGGACTGTAACTTTGTCATGCATTGAAGGATTTTGAAATAACTTTGTACAAATGTCTAGCACATCAAGACGACGTGTCGCTTGCAAGACCCACATCCCTAGGTCAAGGTCACACTTAGAGTTTGAAGGTAATGGATTCCTCTATATATGCATACATTCGTGTCCAGACTGTAACTTTGTCATGCATTGAAGGATTTTAAAATAACTTGGCACAAATGTCTAGCACATCAAGACGAAGTGTTGAGTGCAAGAGCCCTGTCCCTAGCTCAAAGGTCAAGGTCACACTTAGAGTTTGAAGGTAATGGATGCATCTATATAT
>JAFMSR010000001.1:19356714-19390466 GCA_022818135.1 Saxidomus purpurata | reverse complement strand
AGAAATGAATTTGATTTTCCCTTTGGATTATTGCATTTGTCTATATTTAAAAATCGTAGTAAAAACATGTAGATGTATGTGATTTCTTACAGTTATTCGTACCCAGGTACGAATCGACTTCGCCGAAATGCGGACATTTTCGTACCATTTTCGAACCACGCATTTACATAAAATACAACAATTACAACGTGTTTAAACCATAAAAATATATTGTCAGATCTAAATAATATCAAAACATTACAGAATAGCATAATACTATATTGTTGTTTTTCTTATAATTTGTAACTTAAATCAACGATGTATCTGTTCTGTATAGAACTATTTTCCTACGCGGTTTTTATCGTCAGACCGGTTAGACATGAGAAATGTAAGACCCGTGAAATACGTATCGCTACACCGGATACACTAAATTCAGTGTTTCCGCGAGAGCGCGTTTTCTGCGGTTTTGACGCACTCATTTTGTCAATGACGCAACAGAAATAGCAAAGAGCGTCTTCTATGACGCAATTAAAATGTGTATGATCAAATTACTACAAAAACAACATTTCAAAACCTCTCAAAACGCTTCGAAATGCAAGATAAATTGTTGATAAAATACGCTTCCGGTATGGGATATGTCTAATTTTGACCCTATTGCGTCGTCGTTGTCGTCTGATTTCGGATCGACCCTCATTTTGTAGTATTGCGTTTTTGTGTGTGTTGATTTCTATGATACTGTCATCATAGATCGTAGATGCACAACAAGAGATGGTCGACGAACCTTAATAGGGGAAACAAAAACGTCTTTCTGGGTGATTTTAATGATCATTTTGTAGTCATTTCGATCAGACTGTCACTATTAAAGGGGTTTAAGTGTGCCAAATAATATCCAAGTTTAATGTCTATGGTTGAATGCACTTATGAAAAATTCGCTTTGTGGACAAATTTGACTTTTGAGATGCAGTGACAAAATGGAAAGCATCCAAAGAGAAACACCTGTTGTCTTGCAAACTCTTTGATTACCTACCATTTTGTGATGTATCACATGCAGTTTTACAGAAGTAAACTGAATAAAACTTCTTTAACACATAGTCATGCCTTTTATGACCTTAGCTGTTAGGTGCAACGTTAAATCCGAACTAATCGCACAATACAATCAACCTTATGGGCATATCCCATAACTTTTGAATGACATTTAAAGTTGTTCAAACCATAAATTTTCAGTTCAGTTTTGTCAAAATCCATTTCTCAGTTACGATTCACAGCTTAATACTTCATAGGGTAGTTGAACATAGTCACTGAATGACATAATGTAAGCACATGGGTTCCTATCTCAAAAGTAAAGTTTACACAAATGGTGAAAGGTCAAAATTTGTGGACAGTTGTGTCTCCAGTTTATAACTTTACTCGTGCAAGGGTTGTCCTGATATTCACACATGTATGTGTACAGTCTATGATGTCCTGATATTTACACATGTATGTGTGCAGACTGTGTTATTCAGAGACAATCGATCCTCCAGCACTTTCAGTCCTTTGGTTTTATCACCATATGTTCTCAAATACGTTATTTACATACAGTTTGAAGAAATTTATTTTTTACCAAAATCTGAGAGCGAGCAGCTTTAAACTGCAAAGCAAACAAACTCAAATTCTGAACATACATGTAAATAAATCCAGCTTGTTGCTATCAACAAGCAAATAGAACATGAATTCCAAAACAAGTCAGACTGCTATCATTGCATCGACAGTGCTATTTGAAGCCCTTTATAAAGATAATGCTTTTTGTAAATGTTCTCCACATATTTAACACGCCGAAGCCGATGTTTCGCTACAATTCTTGGACTGTACCGTATTATGAGCATTTGGGTGCATGTATTCTGTTGCGCCAATATACCTTTGTTCGCTTGTTTTTCACCCATTCATGACCTTCTTTTAAAACAGTTATGATTTTGATTGATTATTGGTCACGACTGTTTAATATTGCTTTCAATAATAAAAATAACTCCTGTTTATTTACCAGAATCAATAATGAAAATTCTCAAAACCCGAGTCCACAGTGAGCGGAGGTGGCCGCGTACTGGTTAAATGATACCATTTTTGGCTGTAACTTTATCGTATAAAGCGCAGTACTTTGATTATAATAAGGATTTCAGTTAAATTTTAGATAAAAAATGTATGCGTATATTTACGAAGAATGGATGATCTAATATATTGTAGATTTTACACCGGTAGGGAACATAACGCAAAAAAATGTATATGTAACACTGGTCGGTCTACATGACTTTTACGGCCTTATGCCTATTTTTGTGTAATTTTGGACGATAACGTCCGTCGACATAAAAATAGAGTGGTTACTGACTACCTACAACTTGAAACATGTAGAGTGCATTACCTGGTCTGCCCCTGACCTGAGCAGTATCATCTATAAACGTTCAAACCACAGATGCTTGGGGTATGGACTCGCCACCCAATCTATACTTGTCCTATGTTGTATGGAACGTATATAAATACAAGAAAAACTGTGATACTACGTATCACAGCGGGCCTAGAAAAAAAGCTTTCATGTAAATATTTCGAAATGGGGTATGGACTCACCACCCAATCTATACGTGTCCCATGTTGTACGGAACGTATATAAATACAAGAAAAACTGTGATACTACGTATCACAGCGGGCCTAGAAAAAAAGCTTTCATGTAAATATTTCGAAATGGGAGATGCAAATAAACTTGACAGACTTTATAACAGAGACAGAATAAATCTATATTCTAGGTTCGTGTAAAGCAAATACTTGACTATCTGGTTTGTGCATTTACAATTCAGTAACTCTTTCTCATTTCCAGTGTATCATTTATGATTTAAAAAGAAACAAAATCATATATTCATGAAAAGGCTTTAAATAGTCTTTATGCTCTTTCCGTTTTTTTTCATTAGATTGTATATACGAGCCCTATTTTCATTCAGCGTTAATTAAAACAAAGTTAACGCAGCAATATTATAATATGTTCTACGCTATGTTCAATTAGGGTTGGAAGAAGTCGCCATTTTGTGGAAGAGAAATAATTTAGAAGAAATCTGCAAAAATCTATCAATAGGAGTATCATCGGTGTATAGGAGACAGTTCTTAGTGTTGTTAGACATCTCATAAACATTATTCAAGGAAAAAGAAAGGGAAAATCTTCAAGAATTAAAAAAAAAATCAAATCAAATCGATAATTTTTTCTAACATGGGTGGGGTTATGTGTTCATAATTCGATCATCTTCTGAAATTTCTACAGAAATCTATTTCGGGATCAATCAAATTAGTTATTTCGGTTAAGTAAACTATTTAAAGGGACTTGAAGGAGATTTTTCTCCTGATTCTAAATCTTTAAAGGTTATACAGGTATTCTAGTTTTTCTCTTTATTTGTAGTCCGTAGCAGAAATTTAGTCATAATAAAGTATGATGTATTAGATGTATTGTGGTAGGAATTTCCAGATATCCAAAACAAATTGATATATTATAATATAAAACAAAAATAAGATATAGTATAAACAGTAAAACAAATCAATTAAAATATTATGTAAAAAACTATGTAAACAAGAACAGTCAGCTAGAGCGAGGGGCTGCCCTGTCTGGTTAGACAAGTGTTTACAAAGGGCCGATAGCAATATATTTAAGGTCTAAAAATTAAATCAGTTAAAAAAACAAACAAATATTAAATTAATTTAAATTAATTTAGTAAATCGACTAAACATTGAATGAGGATATCTCTGCAGCAAGAGTGAGGGACTGCCCTACCTTGCAATAGAGAAAGTAAGCAAAAAAAAGAGGCTAAATTCAATTAAATTAATTTATTAAATCAAATAAACATTGAGTGAGGATATCTCTGCAGCAAGAGTGAGGGACTGCCCTACCTTGCAATAGAGAAACTAGTAAAGGATAACAAGAGGGTCATGATGGCCCTTTATCGCTCACCCGAGTACAACGGCTCTGTGACCTAGTTTTTGACCCAAGATGACCCATATTCGAACTTGAGCTAGAAATCATAGAAACAACCTTTCTGACAAATTTCCAGGATATTTGGGCTGAAAATGTTACCTCTAGAGTATTAACAAGGCTTTTCCATATTTGGGCTCTGTGACCTAGTTTTTAACCCCAGATGACCCATATTGAAACTTGAGCTAGAAATCATCGAAACAACCTTTCTGACAAATTTCCAGGATATTTGGGCTGAAAATGTAACCTCTAGAGTGTTCACAAGGTTTTTCCACATTTGGGCTCTGTGACCTATTTTTTAACACCAGATGACCCATATTCGAACTTGAGCTAGAAATCATCAAAACAACCTTTCCGACGTATTTCCAGGATATTTGGGCTGAAAATGTTACCTCTAGAGTGTTAACAAGGTTTTTTTTCCATATTTGGGCTGTGTGACCTAGTTTTTGACCCCAGATGACCCATATTCGAACTTGAGCTAGAAATCATAAACAACCTTTCTGACATATTTCCAGGATATCTGGGCTGAAAATGTAACATCTAGAGTGTTAACAAGGTTTTTCCATATTTGTGCTCTGTGACCTAGTTTTTGACCCCAGATAACCCATATTCAAACTTGGGCTAGAAATCATCGAAACAACCTTTCTGACATATTTCCAGGACATTTGGGCTGAAAATGTTACCTCTAGAGTGTTAACAAGGTTTTTCCATATTCAGGCTGTGTGACCTAGTTTTTGACCCAAGATGACCCATATTCGAACTTGAGCTATAAATCATCGAACAACCTTTCTGACAAATTTCCAGGATATTTGGGCTGAAAATGTTACCTCTAGAGTGTTAACAAGGTTTTTCCATATTTGGGCTGTGTAACCTAGTTTTTGACCCCAGATGACCCATATTAAAACTTGAGCTAGAAATCAACCAAACAACCTTTCTGACATATTGCCAGGATATTTGGACTGAAACAGTAGCCTCTAGAGTCTTAACAAGATTTTTTCTATTTTTGGGTCATGTGACCTAGTTTTTCATCCGAGATGACCCATAATCTCGTCCGAGTAATTACTTGGACAAACATCCTTACCAAGTTTCGTGACAATTGAGGCAAAAATGTGACCACTAGAGTGTTAACGAACTAAGTGTGGACGGACGACGGACATTCATCGATCCTAATAGCTCACCCTGAGCCAGCTCAGGTGAGCTAAAAAATAAATATTAAAATCTAAAATAACTGGACAATTAGGATAAAATTCAAGGATTAATATATAAATTAGATTTACGGGGAAATTAGATTTACGGTGGAAAGGAAGCATAAACTTAAAATCAAATATAACAAGAGCTGTCCCTCACAAGTGACGAATGCCCCCGAAAGAGGTGCCTCACAGTCTGTGTCCTCTCCATGTGCTCAATAAATGTGCTATGTAATTTTAAAATCCTTCCATGCATGACAGAGTAACCATGCATACAGTATTCCATTACTTTAAACACTAAGTGTGACCTTGACCTTTGAGGTAGGGACTTGGGTCTTGCACGCGACACATCCGCTTGATGTGCTAGACATTTGTGCCAAGTTATTTTAAAAGTTATAGTCCGGACACAAATGTATGCATATATACAGGATTCCATTACCTATAAACTCTAAGTGTGACCTTGACCTTTGTGGTAGGGATGTGGGTCTTGCACGCGACACGTTGTCTTGATGTGCTAGACATTTGTGCCAAATTATTTTAAAATCCTTCAATGCAGGACAAAGTTACAGTCCGGACACAAATGTGTGCATATATGCATATATAGAGGAATCCATTATCTTCAAACTCTAAGTGTGACCTTGACCTTTGAGCTAGGGACAGGGGTCTTGCACGCGACATTTGTGCCAAGTTATTTTAAAATCCTTCGATGCATGACAAAGTTACAGTCCGGACACGAATGTATGCATATATAGAGGATTCCATAACCTTCATACTCCAAGTGTGACTTTGACCTTTGAGGTAGGGCTGTGGGTCTTGCACGCGACACGTCGTCTTGATGTGCTAGACATGTGTGCCAAATTATTTTAAAATCCTTCAATGCATGACAGAGTTACAGTCCGGACACGAATTTGTAAGTGGGGACGCACAGACGGACGGACGGTGCGATTTTAATATGCCACCCTTCGGGGGCATAAAAAGGTCTACTAAGACAAAATGTGAAAGAAATCCTCAAGCGAGAGTGAGGGACAGCCCTACCTGCAGTAGAGAAAATTTAATAAAATAAAAATTTATCTGACAAAACAGGGAACTTGCTAAATGTGTGATAAAAGTGAAATAAAGAAAATTGAACAATATCTGGAAAAGAACCAAGAAGTAGATAAACAACCAAAATACAAAAGGGTTATAATTCTAAGTGACAGTAAAGGCTCCTATTTGAGAACCGAGTTGGATAACATTTCACTTAAAATACCAGAGCTTTGGTGGTGGTGTGCCCCTGGACGGAGATCAAGTGTAGGACTTCAGTATTTGAAAGATAACTTACATAAAATAAAAGACGGAAATAAGACACTAGTTCTCTTTTGGCACATGACATGTGACGCAACTCATAAAATTGGCAGAAACATATTCTCTAGATGCAGTCACAAAACAGATTTACTAAATTCTCTAAATCCTATTTTTGAAGAACTAGTGACAATTCATAAAAGAGAAACAGAAATTGATATTGGCATTTTTGAAATACCATTTTTGAAATACCACCAATTTTCACTAGAGAGTGGAACCGTCTAAAGGAGGCACACAACTGGGAAGCTGTGGATGATAGCAGACTGCATGAGCAAATTGAAGAAGTCAATTTAAAAATAAAGGAAAAAAATGAAGAACTAAAATACCAATCACCTAGGTTCATATGTGACTTCATAAAAAGTAGGAGAAATAAGAAACAAGAGCTGTCAGTAGGACAGCGCGCTCGACTTTTTTAGTGCTTGCCTATAAAACAAAACTTTGACAGTTAAGGGCACACAAGACTTTAACTAGGAATTTCTAAGTACAAATCAAGAAACATTTTCACAGAGTTATCTTCTCTTGCTTACAGATAGGTCTCACGATGGTACATAAGAACTCCAACTTCCAAAGTAATATCTCAAATGGTTAAGTCAACAAGTGGACAAGAATGAAAATTTTAACTGAGTTTCTAAGTCAAAAAGGGCCATAATTCAAATAAAATCCTTGACAGAATTACCTTCTCCTGCCCATGTTTTGGGATCATGATGGTAAACAAGTATTCCAACTTTCAAATTAATATCTCAAACAGTTCAGTCAAAAAGTGGACTGGTACGAAAAACTTAACCAAGATTCTAAGTCGATAAAAGGCCTTAATTTTTAAAACAAATCCCTGACAGAGTTACCTTCTCTTGCGTACAGATGGGGGTAATGATGTGAAATAGCATTAAAAGTTTCAAAGCAATATCTCAAAGGGTTAAGGCAATAAGTGGATTTTACCCATATTCAATGTATTTTCTAAGTCAAAAAGGGGCATAATTCTGTCAAAAACCTTGACAGAGTTATGTCCTCTTGTCTGTTGATGAAGGTCGTGATGGTAAACAAGTATGGTTAGTTTCAAAGCAATACCTCCAATGGTTTTGAAATAAAGTGAGGTGGTACGAAAAACTTAACCAAGCTCAATACACTTTTTAAGTAAAAAAAGGGCCATAATTCTGTCAAAAACCTTGACAGAGTTATGTACTCTTGTCTGTAGATGGAGGTTATGATGGTAAACAAGTATGGTAAGTTTCAAAGCCATACCTCTAATACTTCTGAAATAAAGTGGGGTGGTACGAAAAACCTAACCAAGGTGTGACGCCAACGCCGACGCCGACACCGACGCCGACGCCGGGGCGAGTAGGATAGCTCCCCTTTTCATAGAAAAGTCGAGCTAAAAAGGAAGTGGCACGTCCAAAACAAGATACACGTACACAAACTGTCTATTAAAAGACGGTGTTCATCCAGTTAGTATTGTGGCAAGAAAATGGCTTCATAAAATAATAATTTCAATTTCAGAATAAGTTAACATCAATACTAATAGTAAAAATATCCACAAAAAAATAAATAAATAAATAACAACAACATGGCCTCAAATTTTACTCACAGCACCCCCAGGCGGCCACTTATACCGCAAATAAACAGAACGGATCAAAACAGTGGGAAATATCAAGAAAATAAACGGAAATTTGTAGGAAGTCCAGAGTATTCAGAAAATAAAATGTGCAAAATGTGAAAATGAACATGGTTCTAAATTTATGGTATGTACTGGGTGTCAACTAAAATTCTGTTTAAGGTGTACTGGACTTACACAAAAAGCTTATGATTTCATATGCATGGGGGAATTAGAAAACTACAACTGGACATGTAAAAGCTGCCACGCTACAACTCCAACTCTGCATAATATTCAAGAAAGCTTAATAAAAATAGAACATCGACAAGAATCCAGATTAAGGGCACTAGAGGATAAAATTGACAACACAGAATTAGGCAACAAAAATCAAATACAAAAAGAAATTACAGTAGCCAAAGAAGAGCTGTTAGGTTTAATGGAACAAAATGTTAAGAAATTGGTAGATGACAGGACTAAAGAACTTGAGGAAAGAAAATGGAAGGAATTAAATATTGTGGTTTTTAACCTACAAGAAGGGGGTCCCCAAATGGTCTCGAAAACAAAAAAATTGACATGGACAATATGCAAAAAATAGCGAAAAAATTTTGATATTGAAAATTTACAAGTAGAAACCCTGTACAGATTAGGTAAACAAGTTATTTAAAAAAATAGAGTCCTAAGGATAGTACTAAAAGATAAAAAACAAAGGAAAACCCTTTTGGACAATTCAAAAAACATCTCAACAAAATTCCAAAATCATTTAAAAGATGTCATAATCTTCAAAGACCTAACTTATGAGCAAAGAAAAGAAAGGAGAGAAAAAAGACAAAAACAAAATATTAACCTAGAGCAGGAAGAAAAAGAGAAAGAACAAACTAATATCAGCATGGACACAAGTCAAGGAATAGTTTTTAGTCAGAAATTGCAAGATCCGTATGGGAATGATACCATCATAAACAAAACTTTAGACGAAACCATACCAGGGGGAATAATTATTACACAGAAAACAAATAATAACAATTTAGGAAGAGAAAACAATGAAAATTCTAAAAAAGGGGAAATACAACAACCATGCTCACCAACTATAGAGCGAGACCAATAAGTATTTTAACCCTGAATTAAGGAAACCACAGGGAAACAGTTTTAATTGTACAAAGTCTTTTAAAAACGGGAAACAAAAGATTGTATCTAAAGCAAAAATTGCCTTTGATGATAAAAAGGATATGAAGATAAAGATGTACTATACAAACGCTGACAGTTTCAATAAAAATAAAATACATGAACTTCTTACAATATTTGATAAAGAGCAACCACACATTATATGTATAACTGAAGTCTATCCCAAAAATACCACCTTTGACAAAGATTTATGTGAAATTTATGACATCAAAGGATATGACTTGTTTTTGGGCAGGAATATAAAAGGAAGAGGTGTAGCCGCCATATATATTAAAAAAGAGCTTAACTCACTAGAAGTTAAAATAGAGACAGCCTTTGAAGAATCAGTCTGGTGCGAGGTAAAACTAGAAAATTGTGATAAACTAATAATTGGATGTGTCTATAGAAGTCCAAATAGCAGTATTGAAAATGTACACACACTTTTTCAACTTTTAAGTGATATTTTAACTAAAACATACTCTCATTTTTTAATGATCGGTGATTTCAACTGTAAAGGTATAGACTGGGAGAACGAAATGTCACTAAGAAGTGAAAATCACATTGATACAATATTTCTAGAGGGACTAAAAGATCTTTTTCTATATGAACATGTCAAAACTCCTACAAGAATAAGAGAAGGAAATGAACCTTCAATATTAGATTTAGTATGTACTAATGAAGTAAACATGATAGAAAATTTTAAAACTGGCGCAGGGTTAGGAAAATGTGACCACCTGCTTTTAGAATTTGACTTTGTGTGTTACCTTAATATAAATTCAGGCTTGTCAGAAAAATATAATTTTAAAAAAGGGGACTATCAAAAAATAAAAAAGGAATTAAATATGGTAGATTGGAAACTACAATGTAATATAGGGACTCAGGAGTGTTGGAATCCATTTTTAGAGAAAATTACCATGATAAGTGATAAATATATTCCAAAATATAAAAAAAGCCCAAAACACCTGAATCCATACGTTGACAGTGTAGCAAAAATAGCAATAAATGACAAAAGAAAAAAATGGATAAAGTATAAATACTGTAAAAATCACCTAACATTTGAGAACTACAAACAAGCAAGAAATAAAGTAACATATGAGCTCAGGAGATCACGTTATGAATATGAAAAGAGAATAGCAGAAAACGTTAAAAAAGACAGTAAAACGTTCTGGAAATTTATAAGGTCCAATACAAAAACAACAATATCAGTAAATTGCATTGAAACAAATGGTAAAAACAGTACAGATGAAAAAACGATTGCAGAAACTTTAAACAGACAGTTCATGAGTGTATTTACAAATGAAAATGTAGGAAATATTCCAGAAATTCAATACAAAGCTATAAATGAAATAGTGGAAGATGTAACAATAACTGAAAATATAGTTAAGAAATTAATTCTAGAACTAAACCCCACAAAAACTCAAGGTACAGACAATCTGCATCCCAAAATTATAAGAGAAAGTTGTGAAGAAATATCAATGCCACTGGTTGGAATTTTTAAGAAATCTTTAGATGAAGGGCAATTACCAAATATTTGGAAATGTTCGAATGTTACCCCTATCTACAAAGCAGGACCTAGAAACAAACCCGAAAATTATAGGCCAATTAGTTTAACTCCCATTTGCTGCAGAATAATGGAGAAAATAATCCGTAACAAAATAATGGAACATCTAGAGAGTAACAACCTTCTATCAAATTATCAATATGGGTTCAGAAAGGGATATTCATGTACTTCACAATTACTGGAATGTATAGAGGAATGGACATATGCAATAGAAAATAATAAAGAAATTGACATAGTATATCTAGATTTCAGAGTGGCCTTTGATAAAGTTCCGCACCAAAGGTTATTAAAAAAAATCTGGTCACTTAATATAAGGGGTAAAATTTACAACTGGCTAAAGAATTTCCTGACTAACAGGAAACAGAGAGTATGTATAAAAGGTGTTTATTCAGACTGGACTGAACAAAGTAGTGTACCCCAAGGAAGTGTACTGTAGTGTATATTTTTAATATATATAAATGATCTGCCTGAAAAAATCAAAAGTAGTATCAAAATGTTTGCAGATGACACAAAAATTTACAAGGTCAAAAACTCGTTAACAGATCAAAACATATTACAAGACAGCATATTCAGTGCATGTGAATGGAGTAAAGATTGGCAATTACTATTTAACACAAAAAATGCAAGCAAATGTCACTAGGAAAATCAGTAAAAAACGAATATTTCATGAAAGATGGCCAAGGTAAAATTGATAAAAAACAAGTAGAACAAGAGAAAGATTTAGGAGTAATCATAGATCAAGAATTAAAATTTGATAAACATATATACAATAAAAATCAAAATGGCAAATAGAAACCTGGAGTTAATTATCAAAACATTTTCCTATAAGTCAAAAGATATGTTTCTTGCTCTATATAAGTCATTAGTAAGGCCTCATCTAGAATATATCTCAACTATATGGTCACCAAGACTTAAAAAAGATAAGATAGCAATAGAAAATGTTGAGAGAAGAGCGACAAAAATGTTGAGACATATTTCAAAACAAACATATTCACAAAGACTTAGGTATTTAGGTATCCCAACTCTAGAGTATAGAAGAGTAAGAACAAATCTAATTCAGGTATATAAAATTATTACTGGTATAGATAAAACAAATAGTAACTTATTCGAAATGAGAACTAACTCTACAACAAGAGGTCACAGTAAAAAAAATTTCAAAGTAAGATCAAAATCAGAACTAAGGAAAAATACTTTTAGTAATAGAGTAGTGGATACCTGGAACAACCTACCACAAGAGGTCATAAATGCACCTAACCTGAATATATTCAAATCAAGATTAAATAAAGCTTGGGTTGGGGATAAATTTGAGGCAAAATGCTATAATTAAGTACAAAATGGGGATAACAGATTATGGGAGGAAGAAAAAGAAAAGACAGTAATGGAAGATGAAAAGAGTTTTAAATAAGTTTTTAAAAAAATAAATGGACTTGTTTTCTTCAATAATGAAGAATTCTTTTATATATTGTACTTGGTAAACACTAGACAGTGATACACAAAACAGTGAATTATGTGAGTGAAAATGTGAAGTACTGAAAAAAGTGTTCCAAGTATCAATAAATAAGACAATTGAGTTTTTAAAATATTCTGTGGATTTATATATTCTAAAAATTAAAACTGGAAAAAATGTTACCTAGAAATACAAGGAGAACCGGAACCTCACAAACAATGAATAATTTGAAAACTGGGAAAACAAAACAAATGGGCCAAGAAAAACAGATTTGTTTATATGGATTCCATATCTGGCTTCGAAACTACATGAACTACATGATTAAGGTGATTATCAAAATATACAATACTATTCCTGCCTCTATCCTACAAAATCGTTTGCAGTCAAAATGTTTGTAAACGAAATAACAACATTTTTACGATTACTAAGTCGCGTTACCGACCAATTAGTTAACTTTGGCTCACTGTCAGTTTATTGCTGCAGACCAGTCTAATAACACGAAATGTAAACCAGATGAAATTAGAAAGGGCAGCCCGACCAGTTAGTAAACTTTGGCTACCTTTCACTTTTTTGCTCTAACATGATATGTCTGATTAAAATAGACTGTCAGTGACTGTACAATGATACTTCCATTCAAAAACAAATGAAGTGTGATTGTAAATTTTATACTACATGTATAAAAATCGAGTCATAGTAACGTAATGGACCCCACTTTACCCGATACCGGAAGATATCGGCATGTTTGACCGATATCGGTTTTTATACTGGCCGAACAATAAAAACTTTTCACTACTTACTAGACGTTACATAAGCATATAAAATAATTTGACTTTTTACATGTATAAAAGATAGAAATATCATTTTTGGGTCGATTGTTAAAATCGACCTAAAGTTAACAGAGTATATCGCCCTTACGGCCGAACGCACAACATACAAACAAGTAGTTCCATAAACAGTTGTTAGGCATTATAGCGATTTCTGTTTTCAAAATTATATAGTAATAAATCTAAATAATTTAAAAACATTTCAGAATAGAATAATATTATTTCGTTATTGTTCTTTAAATGTGTAATTAATCGTAAATACTATTAATGCGCGAACGAACGACTTGGACATACAAATTTATAACAACTCGTTTTTTACCAATAACTCTATATTCGGTGGACATTTGAGCAGTTGGTAGAGATGCTGGAAATTGATTTTGCGCTGACTTACTGCGGCGGACGCGAGTTCGAAACCCATTTAATACAAGTTTTTTTTTTTTACATTTTTCTTCTGTTTTACTTATAATTTTAAGACTTTAAACCATTTTAAATGTTTTACAGCAAATAATCATAGAAAACTTCATTCATGTCAAACTTATAAGGATAATGTTAATAAGACATACTGTATACATATTATTCGATAACAGTAAAGTTCAGTCAGTAGTCGTGTCAGGCTTTGCTTGTACAACCAGAATTGGTTTCCTTGGGTTCTTTTGGGGCCATGCCTCAACATCAATCATCACCAATTTCTAGAATATTTACATGTCAGTTTTGTTTGTGGGCCCACTGTGATACTTTGTATCACTGTTTTTCTTGTTCAGTTATTAATTTAGTGTGTCTTCTTTGATCTTGCTCATTGTTCAGTTTTTGCCTACAATTTAGGATAGGAATAGCAAATCCCATAACTTTTGAATGACATTAAAAGTTGTGCAAACTTTGAATTTTCAGTTCAGGTTTGTAAAAATCCACTTCTCAGTTACCATTCACAGCTATGATACTTTATAGGGTAGTTGAACATACATGTTGTCACTGAATGCAAAATGTAAGCACATGGGTTCCTATCAAAAGAAAAGTTTACACATATGGTTAAAGGTCAAACTCTGTGGACATTTGTGTCTCCAGTTTGTTGATAACTTTACTCATGCATGGGTTGCCCTGATATTTACACATGTGTTCAGAGACAATCGACCCTCCAGCACTTTCAGTCCTTTGATTTTGACAATTTTAAAGCTACACAATGAACAGTGGTTTAACCCATTCTTTATCGTAACTTCCTAGGCGATTTTCATAAAATTTTGTTCAAAGAACTATACACTACTTCACCTACATGTTACATTTTCCAACCACGTATTAAATATAGCGGGCCGCAACAAGATTTGAAACAACTGAAAACTCCAATCGCATATTTAAGGCATTCGTGTAAATAAGGAATAACTAACCGGTTTTTCCGATGCAAAACAATATTCTGAATAAAATCCCACTCCAAATTGCATCGAATACGGTTGAATTAAGAGAATTTCGAGGAAAAACACTTCTGTCACTGGCGTACAAATCAGATTTAGTATATACATGAAGTTATAAAAATATGTTCCCCGCATCGCAGTATATGAAATAGCGTGCGCGGGGTACCATTACGTTTACATTGTGGGAATGCTATATATAGCGGTAAATTTTAAAGCAGATTTATAAACAAGAGGGCCAAGATGGCCCTATATCGCTCACCTTGGTACAAGTCCACTTGCCTGGTGGAAGATCACTAGATAATGTTATATACCAAATAAGTTTTCCTATATACGCCTTTGTAAAACAAATGACCCCCCCCCCCCGGGCAAGGTCAATTTTGACCCCAGGGGCATAATTTGAACAAACTTTAAAGAGGTCTACTAGGCAATGCTACATGCCAAATATCTAAGCTCTAGGCCTTGTAGTTTCAGAGAAGATTTTAAAAGAATTACCTATTTGTTGCCATAGCAACCAGAGTTCTGCATGGAATGGAATTATTTGAACAACTTTGATAGAGCTTCATGCAATGAACATCCCTGCAAAGTTTCATCAACATTGGCCCAGTAGTTTCAGAGGAGATGTCGTTTGAAGGAAATGGTGGACGGACGGACGTACGACGTACTACGGACCCCGGACGGAAAGCGATCCTAATAGCTCACTCTGGCACTTTAAAGTGCCAGAGTGAGCTAAAAAGCTAGAAATAAATTTGTTAAAAATAAAAACAATGGAGAATATCGCAGAGAGTACGTGACTATAAAAAATAAATATAACAAATTCTAATATTCCTATGCTATATCAATGGGCGGACTTGATTTGATACAAACCGGGGTACGCCGATCACATGATCGGGTTACACCGCTCACGTGACTTAACGTTAGCCGCCATGTGACCGGCTTACCCGGCTAGTTAGTGTCCTAGTACCAAACAAGGGACAGCCGGCTACAAAAATGGCTGCCTCCGTGCGAAGTTTGTTGGTCACTGCGGCTACTATCACAAAAATAATTGTTGAAGATGACGATGAGAAAACTAATCAAAATATGCACATTTTCGTATATTCCGTTCTCTTTGATTCCTAATATCGTACCTGAACTTTTCCGCCATTTTGTATTCTTCCGCAGCGGGGTTCGCCGGGGTACGCCTATCGAAAAAATCGGCGTACGCCGTTTGCCCCGATTTGCCTTTGACGCCACGTGACACTTGTCCAATCAAGTGGGTTGCCCTTTGACATGTCACCAGCCGTTTTCAATCAAGTGCTACCGGCGTAAAGTAGTACCCCGCCGGCGTAAACGGCGTAACCAAACAAGCTTCGCCTTCGTGAATTATTCCGCCAGGCACATCGCCTCCGGGGAATGCTTCAATTTCGATAAAGCACTCCAATTTAAGCCATAGATTATAGCATAGATAGCATTGTCTAGTGAACTTCTACCAAGATCGTTCAAATTATGACCCCCAGGTCAAAATTGACCCCGCACAGGTGGTCACTTAGTTTTGCATAGGCTTATATAGGAAAAACTTTTAAAATCTTCTTCTCTGAAACCACAAGGCCTAGAGCTTAGATATTTAGCATGTGACATTGTCTAGTGGACCTTTACCAAGATTGTTTAAATCATGACCCCCTGGTAAAAATTAACCCTTCCCGGAAGGGGAGGAAACGTCTTGATTTCACATAGGCTTATATAGGGAAAACTTTAAAAAAACACAAGGCCGACATGCAGATAATAGATATTTGAAATGTTACTTTATTGAATGTCAGTCAGAGATATACTTTGCACATCATTAGAAGTAACTTTCTTCAATTATAATTCAAAATTCTTATTTATGTACAACCTGTTTACAGCCTCTCTCTGGGAGACTTCTGGAAAATTACAAAGATATTTAAAAACTGGAAAACCTACTTTCGTTTTTGAAAAGGCAAAAGATTATGTCTTACTAAAACGCCAATTTTCTTGTTGGAGGTGATTTCAATTGTGGTGATTCTGGTTGGGTCACTATGAATGTATCACCCGGTCTCCCCAAAGTCAATACGTAACGACAGTTGGTAGATATAGCCCAAGAACACTGTCTTGTTCAGGTCGCTGATATTCCCACCAGACAAGATGCTACATGCCAAATATCTAAGCTCTAGGCCTTGTGGTTTCAGAGAAGAAGATTTTTAAAGTTTTTACTATATATTCCTATGCAAAACTAAGTGACCCCCGGTGCGGGGTCAATTTTGACCCGGGGGTCATAATTTGAACAATATTGGTAGAGGTCCACTAGCCAATGCTACATGCCAAATATCTAAGCTCTAGGCCTTGTGGTTTCAGAGAAGAAGATTTTTAAAGTTTTTACTATATAAGCCTATGTAAAACTAAGTGACCCCCGGTGCGGGGTCAATTTTGATCAGGGGCTCATAATTTGAACAATCTTGGTAGAGGTCCACTAGCCAATGCTACATGCCAAATATCTAAGCTCTAGGCCTTGAGGTTTCAGAGAAGAAGATTTTTTAAGTTTTTCCTATATATTCCTATGCAAAACTAAGTGACCCCCGGTGCGGGGTCAATTTTGACCCGGGGCTCATAATTTGAACAATATTGGTAGAGGTCCACTAGCCAATGCTACATGCCAAATATCTAAGCTCTAGGCCTTGTGGTTTCAGAGAAGAAGATTTTTTAAGTTTTTCCTATATATTCCTATGCAAAACTAAGTGACCCCCGGTGCGGGGTCAATTTTGACCCGGGGGATATAATTTGAACAATCTTGGTAGAGGTCTACTAGACAATGCTACATGCCAAATATCTTAGCTCTAGGCCTTGTGGTTTCAGAGAAGAAGATTTTTAAAGTTTTTCCTATATATTCCTATGCAAAACTAAGTGACCCCCGGTGCGGGGTCAATTTTGACCCGGGGCTCATAATTTGAACAATATTAGTAGAGGTCCACTAGCCAATGCTACATGCCAAATATCTAAGCTCTAGGCCTTGTGGTTTCAGAGAAGAAGATTTTTTAAGTTTTTCCTATATATTCCTATGCAAAACTAAGTGACCCCCGGGGCGGGGTCAATTTTGACCCGGGGCTCATAATTTGAACAATATTGGTAGAGGTCCACTAGCCAATGCTACATGCCAAATATCTAAGCTCTAGGCCTTGTGGTTTCAGAGAAGAAGACTTTTTAAGTTTTTCCTATATATTCCTATGCAAAACTAAGTGACCCCCCGGTGCGGGGTCAATTTTGACCCGGGGGATATAATTTGAACAATCTTGGTAGAGGTCTACTAGACAATGCTACATGCCAAATATCTTAGCTCTAGGCCTTGTGGTTTCAGAGAAGAAGATTTTTAAAGTTTTTCCTATATATTCCTATGCAAAACTAAGTGACCCCCGGTGCGGGGTCAATTTTGACCCGGGGCTCATAATTTGAATAATATTAGTAGAGGTCCACTAGCCAATGCTACATGCCAAATATCTAAGCTCTAGGCCTTGTGGTTTCAGAGAAGAAGATTTTTTAAGTTTTTCCTATATATTCCTATGCAAAACTAAGTGACCCCCCGGGGCGGGGTCAATTTTGAGCCAGGGCTCATAATTTGAACAATATTGGTAGAGGTCCACTAGCCAATGCTACATGCCAAATATCTAAGCTCTAGGCCTTGTGGTTTCAGAGAAGAAGACTTTTTAAGTTTTTCCTATATATTCCTATGCAAAACTAAGTGACCCCCGGTGCGGGGTCAATTTTGACCCGGGGGATATAATTTGAACAATCTTGGTAGAGGTCTACTAGACAATGCTACATGCCAAATATCTTAGCTCTAGGCCTTGTGGTTTCAGAGAAGAAGATTTTTAAAGTTTTTCCTATATATTCCTATGCAAAAACTAAGGGCCCACCCGCGCGGGGTCAATTTTGACCCGGGGGTCATAATTTGAAAAATCTTGGTAGAGGTCCACTAGACAATGCTACATGCCAAATATCTAAGCTCTAGGCCTTGTGGTTTCAGAGAAGAAGATTTTTAAAGTTTTTCCTATTTTTTGCCATAGCAACCAGAGTTCTGCATGGAATGGAATTCTTTGAACAATTTTGGTAGAGCTTCATGCAAGGAACATTCCTGCATAGTTTTATCAACATTGGCCTAGAGGTTTCAGAGGAGATGTCATTTGAATCAAAATGTTGACGGACGACGGACGACGGACAATCATCGATCAGAAAAGCTCACCCTGGCGTAGCCAGGTGAGCTAATAAAACGACTAGTTACATTTTTTATTGCCTAAAGTTTTCGAATCGTTTCTATTTTAAGAAACAGTATAGGTGAGATGTGATAGAGGAAATCGATTTGTTTCAAATCTTGTATTTATATACATTGTCACCATAAACATGTGATCAGTAGGTAAGTAGAATAAGGACTTGCATTTGTAATGTATATAAGGTACTGCAGTGAGCAGGGGCGAGGGTCAGGCCTAAGGGGATGAGGTCCAGACCCCAAGCATCTGTGGTTCAAACCTCACCTACAGTCTAAAGTCTCTAACTTGTAAAAAGTGATTTCACAGTTAGTTTTACATAATTATTTGTTATTGATATTCATCACTTACACCAGTTAACTAGAACAAATACACTTTCTGTTATAATAATTTTATTAAGGATGTCATTTAAATTAATAAAGTCTTATCATTTTTTTATGTAGTCCTTTACCTATTTTGAGGGGTATATTTTACTGAAATTCTAACATTCTTCTGTAATGTAAACACGTGTTAACTACATAAAATGTAAAACTAGAGGCAGTTTAACTAATATATACAGACCAAACTTAAGAGTTTCTTTTATCATGAATATGTATTAAGTATAGACTACATAAGAGAGAGAAAATTGTGATATTGTCATCTAGACATGATCAGAAATAAAGTACGTCCAGGAAATATTTGTTTGAGATGACCCCTCCGAAACAGTGTCGGCTTGTCCGATTAGAACCTCAACATAGGATTCTGATTAACTAAAAAATGTCTATTATAGCAGCGTTACATCCACGATTGAATCTCTAAAATGGCCAACTCTTGAACAAACTTACGAATAACTAAATACCTCTCTGATAATGCTTTACACATAGCATAGCAGGAATACCAGGATAGGGCAAACGCTGAGTCGTTTTCAAAATTGCCTACTAAAACAAGGGTCACGTCACCGTGACACCTTGTTAGAAATAACTCTCCATAGACTCGACAACAAGGGGACTCTATTATCTCCCTTGTATCATATAATTAATATCTTTTTGTTACACCTAGACGTTAAATTTAACATTTTGCATTATCATTATTTAATATGCATGAACCTCGAAGACAGTGTTAATAATATACAAATGTGGTTGCATTGTAAAAATAGGACATTTGACGAAAGCCTACTTGAATTATTTATGTATACCAGCATTATTTGTATACGTCTAATATTCTAAGTTTTATAACTTGTAAGCTAGCTGACGAACTGTTTTGTTGTAGCCATACATTTGTCATACCTATATCGTCTAATAAAGATTTAACCCTATACGCCCAATTTTTACCATTATATGCTCGATTATTATTTGCATCTTCCTTAAACATGTAATAAGTCCTTTTTAAAAACAGTTAAATTATCACCTAATTTTAGTATTTTAATTCCAATATTTGATCATTATAATTTTTGGTGTATTTTCATCGGATATCTACCCAAGTCTCCATATAAACAGTCTAAGTTTGTTGATTTTCTAACACAAAGTATTTTTCTTAGAAATTTTCAGTGAACTGTTTCAATACTTTTTCCTTCACGATACCCATGGACTTCTGCACTATAGTTAAGTATAGAACCTACTAGGCTATCAAATAGTTTACACTGATCTTGTATTTTTAATTCTAATTGATTAAATACTGTAAATAAGTTATGCAATGCAAAAAGTGAATGCTGAGCGAGATATTTTTGTGACCGAAACCAGTGACCGTTTTTGAATAAATGTATTCCTAGATATTTAAAAGATTTGACAATGTCTAAGATTTGTCCATTAAACGTAAAGTTATAAGTTGTATGTCTACCCTGTTCAAATACCATTATTTTTGTTTTAGTGGTATTAACTTTTCATTTCCATGTGTCGCAGTATGCAGATAGATCGTTGATCATTGACTGTAAAATACTTTGTTAAAAAGAGCTCATATAAAATGTGATATTTCATCAAATGAACATTTATATATTTCTGCAACTATAGCGTCGATGCCACTACTTTTATTGTTATTCTGTTAGAAAATGGCTCTTCTTACTTCTGACATAGTAATTTCCTTATCTAAGTCATCATCAATTATATTTTGATTGAATTCAGTATTTTCATCTGTATCATATAATGTCTTAAAATGTTCATTCAAGTCATTGGCTGTTAACGTTTCAGCTTGTTTTGATTTCTTTGCATATTGGCGCTTAATTGTGTTCCAGAATTTTCGAGGCTGCGATTTACTCATTTTATTGAGATTACTTCTCTCTTGAAAATTGTAGTTTTTCTTTTGAATACATTTTATTTAAGAAATAATCTATGGCTTAACTTGGAGTGCTTTATCGAAATTGAAGCATTCCCCGGAGGCGATGTGCCTGGCGGAATAATTCACGAGGGCGAAGCTTGTTTGATTACGCCGTTTACGCCGGCGGGGTACTACTTTACGCCGGTAGCACTTGATTGAAAACGGCTGGTGACATGTCAAAGGGCAACCCACTTGATTGGACAAGTGTCACGTGGCGTCAAAGGCAAACCGGGGCAAACGGCGTACGCCGATTTTTTCAATAGGCGTACCCCGGCGAACCCCGCTGCGGAAGAATACAAAATGGCGGAAAAGTTCAGGTACGATATTAGGAATCAAAGAGAACGGAATGTACGAAAATGTGCATATTTTGATTAGTTTTCTCATCGTCATCTTCAACAATTATTTTTGTGATAGTAGCCGCAGTGACCAACAAACTTCGCACGGAGGCAGCCATTTTTGTAGCCGGCTGTCCCTTGTTTGGTACTAGGGCACTAACTAGCCGGGTAAGCCGGTCACATGGCGGCTAACGTTAAGTCACGTGAGCGGTGTAACCCGATCATGTGATCGGCGTACCCCGGTTTGTATCAAATCAAGTCCGCCCATTGATTATTTCGATTCTTATAAGGCGATTTTTTGAAAACTATCGTAACTACTACGGACCTTTTTTCAGTTCGGCGGTAATGTGTAAAATAGCATAAATAGTGGCTGTTGGAATTCACTCCCCTATTCGGGCATCCATTCAAGATATCATACATAACTATATTATACAAACTTATTTTAGTTTAATCATCTATTACATAAAATATAAAAAATACCTGACTGTGACATTATGCAGAAGACATCAGATTCAGAACCTAACAAAGCAGACAATCGATTAAATGCGTACCGTTAATTTGAACTGTACAACGTTTTAACGTTGAGTAATGACGTCAGTGTTATGACGTACACGTTTTCATTCATTGTTTTGTCTCCCGGAATCAAAACATTGTATGACTGTTAATGCTGAATTTCTTTGCCTTTTTAAAGGAAAGCAAGGTGAAAGTATTCTAAGGCTTACTTGACGTAATCAAAAATAATATTTAGGTTCTTAAACAAAACTTTTTTCATGCGACTGATGTATTTAGACTGATATTATTTCTATTTCTATATTTCATTTAGTGCGCGGGAGTAAATAAGAAAAGTCGGAAACTTCCATGTCCGAAACTCCGCCTACTTTTCCGAATGCTTTAATCATATTAAAGCACTCGAATTGAATATAGAAATATACCATAGGAATATTAGAATTTGTTATATTTATTTTTTATAGTCACGTACTCTCTGCGATATTCTCCATTGTTTTTATTTTTAACAAATTTATTTCTAGCTTTTTAGCTCACTCTGGCACTTTAAAGTGCCAGAGTGAGCTATTAGGATCGCTTTCCGTCCGGGGTCCGTAGTACGTCGTACGTCCGTCCGTCCACCATTTCCTTCAAACGACATCTCCTCTGAAACCACTGGGCCAATGTTGATGAAACTTTGCAGGGATGTTCCTTGCATGAAGCTCTATCAAAGTTGTTCAAATAATTCCATTCCATGCAGAACTCTGGTTGCTATGGCAACAAATAGGTAATTCTTTTAAAATCTTCTCTAAAACTACAAGGCCTAGAGCTTAGATATTTGGCATGTAGCATTGTCTAGTGAACTTCTACCAAGATCGTTCAAATTATGACCCCCAGGTCAAAATTGACCCCGCACAGGTGGTCACTTAGTTTTGCATAGGCTTATATAGGAAAAACTTTTAAAATCTTCTTCTCTGAAACCACAAGGCCTAGAGCTTAGATATTTAGCATGTGACATTGTCTAGTGGACCTTTACCAAGATTGTTTAAATCATGACCCCCTGGTAAAAATTAACCCTTCCCGGAAGGGGAGGAAACGTCTTGATTTCACATAGGCTTATATAGGGAAAACTTTAAAAAAACACAAGGCCGACATGCAGATAATAGATATTTGAAATGTTACTTTATTGAATGTCAGTCAGAGATATACTTTGCACATCATTAGAAGTAACTTTCTTCAATTATAATTCAAAATTCTTATTTATGTACAACCTGTTTACAGCCTCTCTCTGGGAGACTTCTGGAAAATTACAAGGATATTTGAAAACTGGAAAACCTACTTTCGTTTTTGAAAAGGCAAAAGATTATGTCTTACTAAAACGCCAATTTTCTTGTTGGAGGTGATTTCAATTGTGGTGATTCTGGTTGGGTCACTATGAATGTATCACCCGGTCTCCCCAAAGTCAATACGTAACGACAGTTGGTAGATATCACCCAAGAACACTGTCTTGTTCAGGTCGCTGATATTCCCACCAGACAAGATAAAACCTTCGACATCCTACTCACTAATAAACCAGTACTTGTCACACATATGAATGATATGTCACCTAATGACAAATATGGTCACGATATTGTTTTTGTGGAATGAATATGACATTAAGGCAAAGAGAACGCGGTAAACAACCCCGTAAAATTCTACTTTACGTACGGCTATACATGGAAGGTTTCCTGGAATATCTTATGTCATTTAATATAAACGTTAACACCTCTTCTGATGCCAGGTCTGTTAATGAGTTTTGAAATGAGTTCAAGGATGATATATCTTATGCCACTGATAGATTTATACCAATCAAAATAACCAAGCCAGAACACAGTTGTCATTGGATAGACACAAGCATCAAGCGACTGATTCAAGAATAAATGCACCACAAAGTCAGACACTCGACATCCTCTGAACTAATGGCTAGATATACCAAATTTCAGTCAGAAAAAAGTCAGAAGAATGACTCCTCTAACAAAGCATCTCTGAGAGATAATGGCATCCTTATGTCCGACACCAAAACGAAGGCCAATATCCTCAATTACCAATTAAAGTCACTGCAGCCATACCAGAAAAAGGCCCAAACCCATTCCACACAACGGCCGATATACATGTTGACACAAATGGCGTTGAAAATCTACTTGGTAGGCTCAATATATGTACAAATAAAGCAAACGGTCCTGACAGCATTAGTGCCACAAGGTCTGTATCTTCACCAAACCCATTCTTACTAGTACCCTGCCTGATGACTGGTGACTCGCCAATGTAGCACCAATCTTTAAGAAAGGTGAAAAATTTGACACTGCGAATTACCGCCCAGTTTCTTTAGCATGCATTCGTTGCATATTAATGGAGCATTTAATTGTTAGCAACATAATAAAACATGCTGAGGCAAAAAATAATACCATTGTCGATTCACAGCATGGGTTTAAAGACCACAGGTCATGCGGCAAGTCCCAACTTGTTCAGTTTGTACACGATCTATATTTCACCCTAGACAGGACTAGCAATCAATTTAACGTCACAGACAAACAGACGTCAGTATCATTGATTTTGCCAAAGGATGCCGGAATACTGAAAGAATAACAAACAAATGGATACATTCGTTTCATTCAGGCGTTGCCCAAAATGTTGTCCCGGATGGTGTGGCTTCTGACTCGACCGATGTGGTCTCTAGCTGGGGTTCCCAAAGGTTCTTTCCTGGGCCCAGTCTTATTCCTTCTATATTAATGATTTACCGGACGGCAATCACTCTTCTGTTCGCCTTTTTGCTGATGACTGTGTATTGTACCGTAATATACACGATAATGCAGACTGTCAAGCTCTCCAGAATGACATTGATACACTTTCTAAATACGAAAATACATGGCTTATGGAATTTAATGCTTCAAAATGCCATACACTCAGAGTCAGTAGTCATTACCAAACTCCCGCGCATCACCTACAACTACAGTCTACACAAACAAATACTGGAAAGTGTGACCTCTGCGAAATACTTAGGCCTAACCTTTTGGATCCGGAACTGCCTGCCCTTTGAAGCTGTCTCTTCAGAATGCGTATCTGGGTTCAAATCTAAAATTTAATTAAACCCACAGTCTGCCTCTGTTCTCGGGTAGCATGCAGACACCTGCTTCTTGTAAATAGTTTTAATTGACAAAGTTAATTCTTTGGTTTTTTTTGATCGATTCATTTTTCAATCGGGCCAATTTTAACAGAGCATAGCTTCCTTACGGCCGAACGCTTTACATACAAACAAGTAGTTCCATATATTCAGTTGTTACGAATTATACTGTCTTCTGTTTTAAAAATTATATAGTAACAGATCTTAATAATATCAAAACATTTCAGAATAGCATAATATTATATTGTTGTTGTTCTATATATAATTTGTAACTAACAATCAACGAGGTATCTGTTCTGTATAGAACTATTTTCCTAAGCGGTTTTGATCACAACAGTTTTGACACTAAATTCAGTGTTTCCGCGATAGCGTTTTCTGCGTTTTTGACGCATTCATGTTGTCAATGACGCAACAGAAATAGCAAAGAGCATCTTTCATGACGCAATTAAAATGTGTACGATCAAATTACTACAAAAACAACATTTCAAAACCTCTCAAAACCTCTCAAAACGCTTCGAAATGCAAGATAATTTGTTTACGAAATACGCCTCCGGTATAGGATATGTCTCATTTTGACCCTATTCTGTCGTCGTTGTCGTCTAATTTCGGATCGATATTGCGTTTTTGTGTGCATTGGTTCGTATGATACCGTCATCGTAGACGCATAACAAGAGATGGTCGACGAACCTTAATAGAAGAAACAAAAATGCCTTTCTGAGTGATTTTAATGATCATTTTGTAGTAATTTCGATCAAACTGTCACTGTTGAAAGGGGTTTCAGTGTGCAAAATAATATCAAAGTTTAATGTGTATGGTTGAATGCACATGAAAAATTCTCTTTGTGGACAAAGTTGACTTTTGAGATGCAGTGACAAAAAGGAAAGCATCCAAAGAGAAACAACTGTTTTCTAGCATACCGGATCGGGGTATCCGCAGTTTTCACTAGTGTTGGAAAATCTCATATTACATACCCCCATGTAATATGACTTTCGTGAATTACTTGTGACGTAACGTTATAAACAATGTGACGTACGTCACTTTCCCAAACACAGCATCTGTATAACGTTTGTTTTTATATCAAAAGGCATCATTTCGATAACAAATATTTTGATATCTATCTTAAAATGCAAGACGGTATGCAAGAAATAATTTCTACCATGAGATATTTGGTTCAGATGGAAATATCCGTCACCTCGGTTAACTGTTTCACGGGAACTCGGCAGAGCCTCGTTCCCGCCAAAACAGTTACCCTCGGTGACGGATATTTCGATCTCAACAGCATGCTCATGGAAGAAACTTATAGTCTTGCCAACCCTTTGATTACCCGCCATTTTGTGATGTATCACAGTTTTACAGCCGAAAGTTGCAATATGACCTGAGCTGTTGAGTGCAACGTTAAATCCGAATCAATCAATTGGCACAATGCAATCAACCTTATGGGCATATCTGCTGCTAACGTATCCACTGTAGTGGCTACTAAATAAACATTATTTAAAACCATTAAAACTGGCAAACAATTCATAAAAATTGAGCACGAAGTTTTTCTCGCGCCAACTGCTGAACATGAGAAATTTCACCTATGAGAAACACACTTGATTTTAAATAGCAAAAAGAAATGAGCGGAAAGATAAACACTGGAATAGTCTCTGCTTCGTCAGAGACCCTTGGGCGTCTCTGTTTCCAAGCTCTTTCAACGTGGTCTCTACTAAGAATAAAAACAATTGACATAAATTGAATAAAAAATAGTTTATGTTAAATAACACCCTGTCACATGTACAGTCTGTGTTGTCCTGATATTTACACATGTATATGTGCAGACTGTGTTGTTCAAAGACAATCGATCCTCCAGCACTTTCAGTCCTTTGATTCTTTTTATCATACATCCATTCATTTATTTATTTAGGATGTAGATCTATCGTTTCTTAGTCCTACAAAGTTGTCCACGGAAGCTGCTGAAATTTATCATAAAACTTCAGAACCTTCGTCTTTACGCGACTCTGAGACAAAAGCAAATCTGGTTTCACAAAATGCTCTGTACAGTTTATTTCTCTCTACTGTGCATCACACCTGGCAATATAATAATGCAGGAACCCATCTAAACGTGTTATCTGTAACCCCTCACATACATTGTTATTATAATTCCATGCTATCGTTAACCTTCTGATAAGTAATTCTAGGGAAAATAGAAAATTTAGACAACTTTGTAGGACTATAATGTACTTGATGAAAGCCACCTATCCACTTGCAATAATTAATGAGTACAGACAGGCAGACATACTAAATCTAAAGTACAGTATATTATAAAAGACAGATAAAATCATTTAATATCGTTTTAAATATATTTAGTGATTAAAACACAAAACATTTCGCATTACAAAATAAAATTTTCGGTTGACCTCTGTAAAACCGAAACTGTACGTTTCCAATTTTCCAACTTCTAAAAATAAAGTAAATCTAAAAAAAAGATATGGTTCCCTGGCCTAGCTTGGTTTAAAATGAAATAATTCAAGAGAGCCAGAACCCACACGGACAGGAAATCCCGTACAATTTCCCGTAAAGCTATATTTAGCATATGACGTATGGGAAATCGAAGCTTTCCAGAAGTCTAATCAAGACAAGCTTGCGACTACACAAAGTAAACGTAAAAACGCCGCTGATATGTCAGGAAATATACCAGGAACAAACACCGGTGGTATGTTGATGTTTCTTTTTACTGGTTATCACATAGGATAAGCCAAAATGATCATTGACATTATTGTCGGCCATTTTTATTTTCCTCCATTTTTGCGATTTTTGCCATCACAATATCTTGATTGTTTAGACATGTAAATGCGATGTGAACTATCTCTTTGAATATGATTGAATCGGTTTCAGGTGCCAACAGCTTCCGCTTAAGCTATCAAACTGCCAGTTGTTTAAATAATACACTGCCTTGTACCATGAATTCTGGCTGATTTCTTCCCACTTTCGTCTCTTCCTACCGGTCCCCGTCAAAACTTCTTATGGACTTACTGCAATTTCTTTGTTTTTCTGTTGTTTTAAATTGGGCGATGTAAGGTGTTATAATAAATATGTATTTAACCGTAACCCACTTCAATTTGATAGGCTACTTATTAGCCTAATTAATTTGGCGTTTCGGTGTGACCCCTTTCACAGATCTGATATTTTATAACTGTCGCACCTCTACGCCTAATTTTAATGTGCTCTATAATAGGCGGAAAGTGTAGTTTCAATATTAGGTACAGCCGGCGCATAATACACAATTTACCTAGTTAAAATAACAATTATCCACTCTAAAATGAATGATTAAATATAAGATTTTATGAAAAAGCTCACCACTTTATAAAAATCTGAATGTTTAAACCTGAACATGCAAGATTACACATACGGCATGATATGCCATTTATTTTTATATTTCACAGATTGATGCAGGTGTGGAAATAGGTAAATGAAACTTGGCACATGGGGGTACTGAAAAATTATTTACATTCAGGAAAGGTGATTTCTCGGCTGGCATCGCTGGTCTCTGAGCATCTTTCACATTGAATAATATAATAACCAAGATTAGAAATGAAAGAAATAGAGGATAATTGTTGGTTTCGGTGTAATATCACGTTATAATTTTACCGAGGGGGCAGCAAAAGTGATATTTTCACGAGTGGCACAGCCACAAGTGAAAATAACTACTTTTGGTACTCACGAGTGAAATTATCGTGATATATTACATTGATACCAACAATTTTTCTGTTTATTTTCTGTTTATAACTTTTGTTGAGTTCGTTAATATAAAATGTCTTAAACGGCGGGAAACATCATCAGAAAGCATAACAAACATGACGTCATATTAACGACGTCATCGTCATATAGTTTCCTGCGTTCGTTTACGCTCGGTATATATTTTGAAGTTAAACCGGGTAGAAGATTTTGATAATTTCACTGAGTGAACAGTGAGTTTATCAGGATATAATCCACCGTTATATTTCGATAAACCACCGTAAAACATAAAATAAGATGACGATCTTCCATTACCTTGAAGCTATCAGATTGTTTTTTGTAAAAATAATATGTTGTTAAAAGCTTTTTGTTTCGTTTAAAATAAATTTAAACTGGCATATGAGTCAACGGTAAAGACCAAGTTTTCACCTTTTACCGAATGAAGAAATGAACGCGACCTAATAATCCGATTGGTTAACTGGTCAGTATGACGTCACTGCGAAGCCGAGAATTGAGAAAGTATCATTTTTAAACATAATCCTGTCATGTTAAATCATAAATACATTTAAATATTGGTTTTTATTGAGTTTGTAAGTGCCCAACAGAATTTTGTTGGGGATGTGTTCCCAGCTATTTGTACATCAAAGTGAGACGTAGAAGGCGGACAACTCTAAAATGTCAACCTGTAAAATCGGTCTGCCTTCGGAGTGGAAATAGTGAGACTAGCTACTTATCAGCATAATCAGGTTGTAGTCAAAATAATTTGACATTCAAATTGTTTATTGCAATCTTTGCCCATCAAAAATAGTGGAAACAGTGGATCATTTACATGTCTATACAATATGAACAGTGACAAGGGAAAATTGGCCTTTGGACAAATACTTGGAAACTAGCTTTCTTGCATATTTTGAACAAACAATATTTCAATATCAATATGGGAAAATTTCAGTTACCTACTTCAATAGGATACAAAATTACAACATTCTGAAAAGGAAGTGTCTCCAGGTCCGGGTCCGGATCTCGAGACTAAAAGTCTCCAGGTCTGGATCTCTTAACTAAAAGTCTCTAGGTCCGGACCCGGACCACAAGACTATAGAATATACCTAGTTTCGAGGTCCAGGAAATTTTTATCTTTATTGTATGCATGTACTTCATTCAAATTCAATAAAAAACATATTCATCTTATTGTTTATTATGAAAATATATATTATCATTATTATTTTGGTGTTGTTATCTTTTGTTTGTTTTCACGAATCAATATTACATGTATGTACATAATATATTTAAGTTTACATGCTAATTGTATGTTATAAGAAGGAATTCTAAGCTTTTCGTTGTGTAATAATGCAGTGTTCCTTTAGTTTTCGGGGCTGTCTGATCACCGAGGTGCGAACAATAATTGGCCTTTATTGAGAATCAAAATTGTGTTTGCACACTTACCATGTACTGTTCAGCCTTATGAGTAACATTACCTAAGAAGACTTACATCAACAGACAAAAGTACATAACTCTGTCAAAGTTTTTGACAGAATTATGCCCCTTTTAAGCTCGACTTTTTGAAGAAAAGGGGAGCTATCCTACTCGCCTTGGCGTTGACATTGGTGTCACACCTTGGTTAAGTTTTTCGTATCACTTCACTTTATTTCAAAACCATTAGAGGTATTGCTTTGAAACTTACCATACTTGTTTACCATCATAATCTCCATCTACAGACAAGAGTACATAACTCTGTCAAGGTTTTTGTCAGAATTATGCCCCTTTTAAGCTCGACTTTTTGAAGAAAAGGGGAGCTATCCTACTCGCCTTGGCGTTGACATTGGTGTCACACCTTGGTTAAGTTTTTCGTATCACTTCACTTTATTTCAAAACCATTAGAGGTATTGCTTTGAAACTTACCATACTAGTTTACCATCATAATCTCCATCTACAGACAAGAGTACATAACTCTGTCAAGGTTTTTGTCAGAATTAGGGCCATTTTTCACTTAGAAAGTGTATTGAGCTTGGTTAAGTTTTTCGTATCACCCCACTTTACTTCAAAGCCATTACAGGTATTGCTTTGAAACTTACCATACTTATTAATCATCATTACAAGGTTTTTGACAGAATTATGCCCCTTTTTGACTTAGAAAATACATTGAATATGGGTAAAATCCACTTATTGACTTAACCCTTTGAGATATTGCTTTGAAACTTTGAATGCTTGTTTATATCATTACCCCCATCAGAAGGCAAGATAAAGTAACTCTGTCAGGGATTTGTTTTAAAAATTAAGGCCCTTTATCTACAAATGTAGTCCACTTTTTGACTAAACTGTTTGAGATATTACTTTGAAAGTGGGAATACTTGTTTACCATCATGATTCTCAAACATAGGCAGTAGAAGATGACTCTGTCAATGATTTTATTTGAATTATGGCCCTTTCAGCTTTTCATTCAAATTTCAAAATTTTCATTCTTGTCCACTTGTTGGCTTTTCCATTTGAGATATTACTTTGAAAGTTGGAAAACTTATGTAATTATGTTTCTTGATTTGTACTTAGAAATTCGTAGTTAAAGTCTTGTGTGCAACTGGCATGTCATGCACATATATCATTAACCACTAGTATTAATCTAAAACTTTGCTGTAGTATTCAGGGATATCAAAGAATTAAGTTTGATAACTCTCGACTTAATATCTTGCTACTTATGGCCCTTGTTTATACACATCCTTGGGGTTTTTTTACTGACAAAGTTTTGTTTTATTGGCAAGCACTGAAAAAAGTCGAGCGCGCTGTCCTACTTACAGCTCTTGTTAACTTAGAAAATACATTGAATATGGGTAAAATCCACATTGCCTTGACCCTTTGATATATTGTTTTGAAACTTTGAATGCTTGTTTCCATCATTACCCCCATCTGTTTTAAAAATTAAGGCCCTTTATCGACTTAGAATCTTGGTTAAGTTTTTTGTACCAGTCCACTTTTTGACTAAACTGTTTGAGATATTAATTTGAAAGTTGGAATACTTGTTTACCATCATGATCCCCAAACATGGGCAGGAGAAGGTAATTCTGTCAAAGATTTTATTTGAATTATGGCCCTTTTTGACTTAGAAACTCAGTTAAAATTTTCATTCTTGTCCACTTGTTGACTTAACCATTTGAGATATTACTTTGAAAGTTGGAGTACTTATGTACCATCATGAGACCTATCTGTAACTTACAGACTGATACAGACACTAAGCAAGAGATGGTAACTCTGTGAAAATGTTTCTTGATATGTACTTAGAAATTCCTAGTCAAAGTCTTGTGTGCCCTTTACTGTCAAAGTTTTGTTTAATAGGCAAGCACTAAAAAAGTTGAGCGCGCTGTCCTACTGACAGCTCTTGTTTAAGAGAGACTCTAAGACACTTAAAGCACAAAAGTCCTGTGCACCAAATAAAAGGTTTAAAGACCAATGCATGAATAAATTGTTGAATGAGTGAATTAATCAATGACTGAATGAATGAGTTAATTAAAGAAAAGATAGGTGAGTGAATTAATGAATAAACAATCAATCAATCAAATAATTTAACGAATAAGTAAGTGAATGAATTGGAGTAATGATAATTGTTGATTGATTTATTGAATGATTGATTTATTGAATGAATAAAATGAAGGAACAGATGAAAGAATGAATGGATGGAACAAATGAATTTACCTGCGCATAAATAAGGTCACAGAAAAATTTGACCAAGTAAAATTTCATCGAAAAAGTTGTGTCGGAGCAATTCTGTATTCTTGTAGCATATTAAATACTGTAAAACAGAATGCAACAGGCTAAGTTATGCAAGTCACAGAGCTTACTGGAGGATTTTACAATTACATTTCCAGATGAGGTACGCTTGTCGTCCAAGGACCTTGAGTATTTACTACAGGCCGGTAATCTCAACTTCGAAGGAATTGACCTTCTTCAGATGGATCCAAATGTTGCCCACCAAATACTTCAGTTCAAACAGTCACAATCTGGTAAGTGTGAATTAATAGTAAAAAGATTCTGTAGCGCAAATATAAGAAAGAAAGAATGAAGTTTTGTGATTTATTTTAACTTGTTTTAAGACCTTTAATGGTGTATTAACTAAAATAAGATGCACTGATAATAAACTATAGGATTTGCAGATTGCTAAGTTGTCACTTTGAGATAACAGGTTTCTTGTAGCAGTAACTTGACAGTAAATTCCTTTTCAAGTCTTGTTGAAAGTTAACAAAACAAAACCTTAAATGGTACAAAGAATGTTAAAATGTGTAATTTGTTAAGGGCAGGTCAGGTGTGATGAACAGTTTCCCTGTGATCAGACTACTTGTACCAAAGGTTTCTAAAGACCTTGGGAATGGTACAGCAGATCAGTTGACATTGTTTTTATATTCTAAATTAACAGCTGATCCAAATTTGAATACCACAGCAGCTCCAAATGAAAACAATACACGTCCCAGCAAGCCAAAGCCGGGCCACAGCATGACTAGGCAACCATCACGTGGTACCCAGGTTCAGGGACCAAACGTTCAGATTGTAGAACAGCCTCGTGCTAGGGGGCTGAGATTCCGTTATGAGTGTGAAGGAAGGTCTGCTGGCAGCATACCAGGGGAAAGCAGTACACCAGAAAGAAAAACTTTCCCATCTATTAAAGTGAGTGGCATTAGCAGGCAGGTTGTGTCATGTGACTTGTTTTTTACTTGTAGCGACAGATTTAAATAACGTAGAAGGTAAAAAAATGTTACAAACTTATAAACGGAACAGAAACAGCATTTTGAAAAAGTAACAGATTTAATATGTTGAGACCTGTAATGCATGAAGATAATGTATGTGTATGTCATTAAAACATTATGCATGTCATTAAAAGTGCAAGCAAGTTATCTTGCAGAACTTTATTACATATTTTCAGAACCTGTTTTGAAGACAAGTTAGCAGCCTTAAAACCTTTTTAAACAAAACAATCCTTATTTACAGATCCACAACTACAATGGCCCAGCTGTAATTGTTGTATCATGTGTAACCAAAGAAGAACCATACAAACCCCACCCACACAATCTGGTTGGTAA
>JAFMSR010000001.1:19110866-19356214 GCA_022818135.1 Saxidomus purpurata | reverse complement strand
GAGAGTTTAGAAGGACTTACTGGTAATATTGCTGAACTGAACTATGATCCCAATATTGCTGGGTTTGAAACTGTGGGTGGTGACTCTAGTTCACAAGGTTCACAGCAACAGTTTGACGAGACAAATGCTGCAGTTCAGAATTTAAATGGATGAGAAATATTCAGATTGAAGAATGAGACTAATCCAGTTTATTGAAGAAGTTATGTGTAATTCAGATGCTGGATTATAAATATTGCGCGTGTTTACAGCAGGTTAACATGTCTGTACTATGTCAAAGATTATTGTAAAGTTTTTATCTTAATGGATTGTACTGCCTGCTTAAAATGGCTGAATCTCTGTGAACGGAAGATTTTAACTTGTAACCAGATTGATAACAGTTGTTGATTTGAAATGAATTTGTTAGTGGATTGTCTTGAGGGTTTAGCGGTATTAAAAGGTTTACCGGCAGTAAGGATTTGAATTGTAGCAAGGCAGAAGGGGTCAAAGAGATGTGTTTTGTGTCCATTCTGCTACTTTCTTGTACTCGCGAGTAATTGTGATACCAACCAGAGAATTTGAAAATTACTTTATATAAACACTCTTGTGAACATGACAGTGTGTTGCGTGCAAAAGCCAGATTTAAAATATCACAGTCGAAGTCATACCTGGATCTCCTTCAAAACCTGCTTTGTGCCAGAACTGTTAACTTGCATATCCATTGTGTGCCTCGCCCTGTAACAGTCTTAATCGTAAAACATAAGGCCAAAGTGATCAGCAAGGGCACTGTCTGGGTGAGGGAGAACAGGTGTTTTGTTAGCTCACCTGGCACTATGTGCCAGGGTAAACAATTATGATCATTCACCGTATGTCGTCAGTCCAACCACTATTTCTTTCAAAAGATATCTTTTTTTAAACCACCTGGGCAGTATTGATGAAACTTGGCAGGGATGTTCCCTGCATGAAGCTCTACCAAAGTTCCACTCCATTGTGAACTGTGATTGCTATGGCAGCAAATAGGAAAAAGTTTTAAATTCTTCTTCAAAACAGCTAGGCTCAGAGCTTAGATATTTGGTGTGTGACAATGTCAAAGCTCTGTAAAGAATGTTCAAGTTATGCCATTGGGGTCAAATTTGGCCCTACCAAGGGAGAGGGAAGGGATTATGTGTTTAATATAGATGTATATAGAGGAACTGAAAAAGTCTCCCTGTTAGAAACTGCAAGGCCTAGAGCTTAGATATTTGGTGTGTAGCATGGTGTGGTTGTCCTCGAGTATGTTCAAAGTATGCCTCTGGGGTCAATGTTAACTAATAGAAAGAAATACTTAAAAAACTTCTTCTTGTCTAAATCCATTAGCTCAGAGTTCAGATACTTGTGTAGTATTGCCTAATGGTCCTCTAACAAGATTGTTCAAATTATGCACCTGGGATCAAAAACAGTACTTCTCTGTGGGGTGATATTATGTTTTACATAGAAATATTTAGTATTTAAAACACAATAAGACCTAGAAATTTGATATTTGGTGTGCAGCATTATGTGGTAGTTGCCCATGTAATATGTTCCAACCATGCTCCAGCCCCCAGCTTTGAAAATTGTGTACTTGCTCTTTGTTTTCATTCTATTGTTGACCTTTTATAACAGCCAATGGTACCCAGATGAGCTATACAGGGCCATCTTGGCCTTCTTATTTTACAAAATTCTACTTTGTTGTACATCTTACACAGCAACATTCCAATGTTCCATCAGATATTTCTATGTTGACTGTGTGGTCAAACTATAAGGGTAGGAGCATATTCTTAGATCAGTTAATGTGCTGTTACAAGCTAAGAATGCTACTCACCCCACTGACAAAAAGTGACTGGCACAGGGTATTGCCAGAAGATGCTGCATCAGAGTCTTCATCCCTGTGGATGTAATGGACTGGTTCGTTTTCTTTCAGTCACCACTTCCAGAAGCTTTCATTTGTATTTTTTTGTGATTTTTTGTTTTTAGACTGTATTTAAGGTTGATATCATTTCATTAGATTTTAGTAAAATAGTGAAATGGATGCAATGACAAAAAGAAAAATTAAATGGCATAAAAATGAAATTGGTGAAATGTTTTGGGTTAATTTTCAAATTTATGTAGCATTCTGTTTAAAAGCCTGAGTCAATAGTCAGTAGACTACTGCAAGCTTTATATATTTTAATAAAGCAGGAACTGATGTGAGACATCATGTTAAAGATAGTATATGCAAGTCTTGACTATTCAGTCTTGAATGTGTGACTTGTGACAAGACTAACAAATATATAATGGAGCATGTGCTTAATTCAGTGAGACACATAAATTTAGAATTTGATGGAAACCTAGGAATGTTTTATCCTCCTCAGATTGATGAAAGAATCTAACATGTCGGTTGTAAGTCCTTTGTTTCATATAAATTACGACAGTTTTATGGTCAACCCTCAAAGTATCTTTAAAGTGCTCCTTCCCTAGAAAAAATGTTTACCTGTGCAAAAAGTACACCAAAGAGTGATTTTGACATATAGGGGCATTAGTACTTCATTTTAATTGTGTTTCATCAACTGCAACATTTTCGAATACACTAGAAATAAATGGGCAAATTAATATGTCTTTAAGAGTTTCAGCAGTGTGTACAAAAATATCATTGTTTGTAAAATTGTCTTTTAAAAGTTTGTTTCACATATTTGTGCACTTAATAATGTCCTTTAGCTTTTGTTTTTGAATTTATTGAAATTTGTAATGTAAAATGTGTTAATCATGTCTAACTTACATGGGGGCTATCTCCGTGTGCTGCTAATACAGATGATACGTTGTTTATCATTCATTTTCCATATTACTGTTAATGATTTGTTCATATCATACATTTTAAAGAAGATTATTGAATAAATTTGTATGTAGAAAAATTTAGTATCCTTGTGATATCAACAATTTTTTTTATATAGTAAATGTCTTTTTATTTTCTAGCTTGTACAATGTAGGTCTCGAGCACAGACTTGCAACTAAGGTTAACAAAGGATAACATATAGCAGTTTAAAGACATACAATCTGCCACCGCTACAGAAACTTACACTAGTTTCAATGAATAATGCAGAAAGGAAGATGGACACAGACCAGACAGCTGAACAAAAAGCAGACGACAGCAAAACCTTCCCTCGCAACCCAACAGTGAACATTCTTGGAAGGAAAGCCGTCACATTGTTGGTTTAGGAGATGAACAATAACATTAAATTTTGTCTGTTTATTAAGAGTAAGTAACTTAATAGGTATAGATAGGGCCCTATTTTTGGTCATAATTTATTATATGAGTAGGTAAGTTGGGCAGATACCAGTATCCAACTTCCAGCACCCAATCATATCGCATTTTAATCAGATCAGACGACCAGCTTGACAGAGGAGTAGCCTTGATAATAAAAAGAGAGGTATATAAAATGACGGTCAAGTGGAGATTCATGTCAACAAGATTTAACTTCTTAAATTCATTATGCAGGTAGTGGATAAAGCAGAAAAAGATGCCTTCTATGACACAGTACAGGAGGTGGTTGAAGAGCCTTTAAAGCATGTTGCAGCATAATGCTCTTCTAATCATTGGATATATTTAAGCAAAGGTTAGCAAAGATTTTGTTTGCAGGTTGAAACACTGTTTTGGTACCATAAATACTTGAACAAGGATAAAGAGAGAGTGATTGGACTGTGTAAAGTAAACTACTTTTCCATACCAGGGACCAGATAGTTCTAACACAAAGACATTGAACATGGACCTGCCCAGCAATCTCATTGACTATTTTCTCGTCATTAGAAGGTAAAAGGGTAGTTTACTGTGTATGGTTTAGATTTAGGAAGTGACTTATCATAACCCATATCAAATTTGAATCTAACAATTTCAGAAAATACATGTAGTGAAAAAAAGAGCCACGACTTAATGTTGAGACTCTTAACCTTGTAGCAGAAGGAAGGTACAAGTTCAGATCCGAGGACCACAGACTTTAGCTACCATGGGGAACTTATCAACAGGAGCTAAACATTGACATACTCAGCCAATGGATCCTTTAGAGGTAGTGCTGGTATTTTGGAAAATACACTGAAAGAGCAAGGGATATCAATCAGGAAAGACATTGAAAACGACCAAGAACAAGAAAAAAAGTCAAATGGAAGCATTTGCTAGCTAAATTAACATATATCATATACTGAACAAAAAAGAAACTTCCGATTTCTATACATATATTTTTAATGTTATAAAAATAAATCAACATGTCCAATGCCCTACACATGTTCGGGCGAACGATTCTGTGTCAAATAAAATCAATTGTAATTGGATTGTACGCATTACGCAAAAAAGAAAAAGTTAAAATAGATTTTCTCGTGCATGCACGGACCAGTATAATCCGTGTTTATAAAATCAAACCTTTCAGTCTGATTTTCATATACTTTGTTGTCAATAAGAGACGTTGAAAAAAAAAATTATAAAGTTTTCTTTCTTTTTGACATGCCTAGAATTCCACCGATTTTACGTGAACGTGCCATCGGCATGCTTAATGCTGGTATGGCGACGAATGAGGTTGCTGGGGTTGTTGGCAGTTCTAGTCGTGCTAATCGAAACCTTAGGCAACGTTTTCAAGCAACAGGGCGTACGGAAGATTTACCACGTAGAAGACGTCCGCGGGTCACAACGCCCGGTCAAGACCGCTATATGATGAACACACACCTACGCAATCGTTTTCAAACTGCCACTGCCACTGCTGCTAACACCCATGGTACACATTACAACCGAATATCTGCCCAAAATGTATGCAATCGTCTGCGCGAGGGTGGTCTACGTGGACGTCGTCCTTACGTTGGCTGTGTATTGACGCGACATTTACACACAAATTCAAATTGAAATACTCTTAGAATACATATAAAAATAATTTAACCCTTCTTTTCATATTAACGTACATCTGTTACTTATTTTGTTCAGTATATATCACTAAAAATATATGATAAGGAAAAACAAAATTACTTTTGCAACCATTCCACTGAAGCAGAGACAACAGTTTTAAAACAAGACCATGACTCTCTTTAAGAGATTAAAGAGATCAAAACACCGGCGTACTTATTTACATTCACAAACGCCATTTAAAGTAACACAAATGTCATTCCGAGTAATGCAATGTCTTATAAAGAAAGAAACACAACATCATGGTTTTAGCTTAACTCTTACTTATACAACTCAGTTCAAAAACCAAAATGTTCATATTGATATTATTATTGATTTTTAAAAATATTAAGTTTAAAAGTTTATCTGATGCAAAATTAACGTCTTCAATCTGAATTAGAAGTAGCTGTTTCTCAGTGTAAGATGGGAACAATATTGGCTTTTGCATTTCCATCCTCAGAATTGCAACATTCTCAGTATAACTCCGAAAAATATTCTAATCCAGTTCTGTTACAAACTGACTACATAAATGTATCATAGAAAAAGTTGAAACATCAAAATATTTTGGTGTCCCCTTCAACATAAATTCAAATGAGATGAACATATTAACACAACCACGAACAAAGCTAATATACCACTTGGTTTTTTCTTCTCGTGAATATGAGGACATAAATTCTGCAAAAGCAAAATAACATGCATATTCATCCACAGTCAGGGAACCATACACTAAAACTTACATAAATCGTATTGAACAAGTTCAAAGAAAAGCTGCACGATTTGTTGCGAATTGATCATGCTGGGAAGGACCTTCTAGAAAAACAAAACCAACTTTATCACGTCCTGCTACCGACCACATCTCTTTATGTGAGAAAGTTGGCAATTTCTTACGGAGGATCGGCGTTTAGTACTAATTCTACCCAGGAACGAATTTTAGGTAATCTGTCCGCCTGTTAAAAACGGGCATTAAACTTGTATAACAACAATCGAGTAAAGAGCCCAACCTTTGTCTTGAACCATAAATATCTTGATTTCGCTAACGCCATTACCTTTATTGTCAGAAGGGCACCAAAATATTCGACATAAAGCCTGGAGAAGTTGATAAAGTGTACATGTCTGGTCAAGTAGCAAAGTCACTATAGTGCTAGCAACCTTCAAGAGGATGTAAGAAGCCACGCAATATTTCAGGGGTTTGTGGAATTTCTTGAAATCAACAATCCTAGGTATGTACACAAAACTCGCTTTTCAAGAATAATGTACGAAATTCGGCGTCTTCGAAACAAAATGTCTTCGCACACACTGCTAGACAAGGGCAAGCTACAGGCTGCACTGGCGGATTCTGGTAGTCTTATGCACGATTAACAAGAAGTCATTTTGTTCCCCCAATTTTGTTTAAATAGGAAGGCAGGAGAGTTTTAACATTGCTTATTATATTCAACCGGCAGTTTTATTGAATTACTGTTCAAAAGCATCATAAAACGGGGGGGGGGGGGGGGGGGGGGGGGGGGGGGGGGGGGGGGGGGGGGGGGTTTTTTTTTTTTTTTTTTTTTTTTTACAAAATCAAAATGTTTTATATAGATACCATAGTTACAGCTATTTGATCGCTTGTAGTAGGTCTTCTGTATTTTACTAAACAGTGAACGGTTTGTTAGATACTATTTAATGGATCTCTCATAATACGTTTGCCTTTTCTTCGAGTGCCTTAATTCTTTCTACATATGTTTGTAAACTTTGATATTTACAACTTATTCATTTGTATGTTATAATTATGTAGGTCTATATTACAAGAAATCACTCATAATTGTGAGTGGTCGCTATGCAGGTGTCGGCAAGACTCAAACAGAAAATGACTTCCTCTTCGGAAGGATAATTTCACAATTAGATTTATAGTTTAAGTTTAATGCACAATTGCAATAACGTTTTCAAGAAGAAAAGTTGGTCGCTCTCGAGTTCGCGTTTTGTAATGTGTATTGACGTTGAACAGTAAACACCAAAACGCCATCCAAGCACAGTCATCAACTGCACCCTAAAATAATACACAGACGATATGACAATATATTATCGAACTACATAAATGGAAATTATGTGAATAAAATAAGAACATCAGCGACTACGATTCAGTGTAAAGAATAAACAAATAAAGTAGCAGACTAAATCATGGTTTTTATTTTTTCAGGGTGGTACGTACATGTGATCAACCTAAATTGCACTTGATACAACATAGCTGTTGCCACTATGTTATCATATGAGGCATATATAGAAAACATACTAGACATCCAACACTCAGAAAACATCAACACTACATGTACTTAATCCAATACTAAACACCTCTGCTCACTTATTAAAAATGCCAGACAAGATAACCAATGTATTGCTCTCCTTGAAGATCGGACAAGTGGTAAAATCACCTCCGATGATCTTTGGTCAAGCAAATATTCTGATTAAACAATGTAAGTCTGTTTTGTTCAGGTATTTCTCCCTTGTCTCTGTTCCAGTTGTGCAGGACTGCTATAGGAAAAAGGAAATACCCTATAATGTCCGACATTGCAATTGACCCAAAAAGGCGTCCGGAAACTACTCCAAAACCCAAAAGTGGATAAGGCTGCTGGCCCAGATATGATAACGTCAATTGTCAATTGAGCTCCGCCATAAAATCCTTGACGGAGTATCACTAATCATTAAAGGATCCCTTAATACAGGTCAACTCCCATCCGATTGGACGAAGGCAAACGTCGCCCCACTATTAAAACGGGTGATACTATATTGACCCTACAAACTACAGACCCATATCGCTAACCTGTATTCTATGTAAACTCCTAGAACACATAATTGCATCTAGCCTATCCACGAATTTCTCAAAACACACATACTCTATGAGCTGCAACATGAATTCCGTGAAAGACGGTCCCGTGAGACTCAGCTCATTGAGCTAATTGTGGAAATATCCAAACACCTCTCCTCAGGCAACCAAACTGACCTTGCCCTATTTGATTTTAGTAAAGCCTTCGACAAAGTCAACCACCTTGAATTACTATTTAAGCTCCAAGAAAATTGTGTCCCCAGTCAAACTGTGTCTTGGATCCGGTATTTTTAAAAAGATAGTGGTTAACGGTTCATGTCTGATCAAGTCCCTGTTACGTCTGGGATGCCCCAGGGCTCTGTCTTAGGTCTTCTGTTGACCCTACTCTACATAAATAATCTCCCTGACACGGTCACCTCCCAGGTGCGGCTATTCACTGATGATACTGCCGTTTACTTTGCAGTTACTTCCTTTTTCCGATTGTCAAAGATTACAAAATAATCTCTCTAAGCTAGAAACTTGGGAAAATTGTTGGACATGGAGTTTAACCCTAGTAAATGCCAGGTCCTCAATATTACACGTAGCAGTAAGTCCATCCAGTTCCCTTATAAGCTTCATGGTCAAACACTCACCAGTTAAGGATGCAAAATACCTTAGTGTAGACATTAGCCAAGATCTCAGCTGAACTACACACATCTCCAGAATAATAACAAACGCAAACATAACACTAGGCTTCCTCAAACGTAGTATCAAAACAAAACTCGTGAAAATAACAACTTTTGGTGTTCACAAGTGAAATTAACGTGATATTACACCGATACCAACAATTTTTCTGTTTATTTTATGGTTAAAACTCTACTTTTATTGAATTTTTTCTATAAAATATCGAAAATCGCGGGAAACGTCATCAAAAAACATAGCGCAAATGACGTCATTTTAACGACGTCATCGTCTTATGGTTTCCAGCATTAATTACGCTCGGTATTCTTTTTGACGTAAATCCGGGTTAAAGATTGCAAAAACAGTGAAAAATAAAAATGGTAATCCACTGTTTCAAAACTGTGGATTATCACTTTTATTTCACTGAGAAAACTCTATAATTCACTGGAAAACATTAAACAAATCCCGGTAAACTCACTGTCCACTCAGTGAAAATTATCAAAATGTGTTACCCGGATTGACGTCAAAAAGTATACCGAGCGTAATGAATGCCGGAAACCATACGACGATGACGTCGTTAAAATTAATGACGTCGCGTTTCCTATGCTTTCTGATGACGTTTCCCGCCATTTGCGACATTTTATTGAAATAAACTCAACAAAATGAGAGTTTCAGACATAAAATAAACAGAAAAATTGTTGGTATCGATGTAATATCACGATAATTTCACTCGAGAACACAAAAAGAAGTTATTTTCATTCGTGGCTGCGCCACTCGTGAAAATATCACTTTTGGTGCCCACTTGGTGAAATTATAGCGTGATATTACACCGAAACCAACAATTATCCTCTATTTATCAGACTGGTTTACATTTATGAGATAACATCCGTTCCAGCGGTGTTAGTCGTTTATTCTAACATGACTCACGATTTTGTCTCTATATACAAAGAGTAGAAAAATTATGTTATATTAAACCATAAACAACGCGGGAACCGATATGCTGTAAACATGACGTCATATTGCGCCGCATGACGTTAAATGAGCGTTCGCGTAGAAAATAAAGCTTTGCATTTATTCACCTTTTGTAATATTTGGTCATGTTAGAATCGAAATACTGTAACATTCTTTTCAGCGTTGTTATCGTCTAATAAACAATAATTTGTCGTACTGATGCGCAGTAATAAACCACTCAGGCCTTCGGCCTTCGTGGCTAATTACTGCGTATCAGTACTCCAAATCATTGTTTATTAAACGACTAACACCGCTGGTACGGATGTTATTTCATAAATAAACAAGGTGAATAAATGCAAAGTAACCTCATTTAACGTCATGCGGCATATGACGTTCATGTTTTTCCCGCGTTGTCTATGGTTTAATATAACATAATTTTTCTACTCTTTGTATATAGAGACAAAATCATGAGTCATGTTAGAATAAACCATAAAGAACGCGGGAACTGATGTGCTGTAAACATGACGTCATATTGCACCGCATGACGTTAAATGAGCGTTCGAGTAGAATAAAGCTTTGCATTTATTCACCTTTTGTAGTATCTGGTCATGTTAAAATCGAAACAACATCCTTTTCAATGTTGTTATCGTCTAATAAACAATGATTTGTCGTACTGATGCGCAGTTATTAACCACTCAGGCCTTCGGCCTTCGTGGCTAATTACTGCGTATCACTACTCCAAATCATTGTTTATTTAAGAAATAATCTATGGCTTGGAGTGCTTTATCGAAATTGAAGCATTACCCGGAGGTGATGTGCCTGGCGGAATAATTCACGAGGGCGAAGCCCGTGTGACTTCTTACGCAGGCACATTACCGACGGGAAATGCTTCCATTTCGATAAAGCACTCCAAGACATAGATTATTTCAATTCTTAAAAGCCATTTTTTTTGAAAACTATCGTAACTATTACGGACCTTTTTTCGGTATGCTTTAATCATATTAATGCACTCGAATTGACTATAGAAATATACCGTAGGCATATTAGAATAAACGACTAACACCGCTGGAACGGATGTTATTCCATAAATAAATCATGATGAAAAAAAACCGGAAAGAGCGTAAATATTATAGAAAGCTTTTTCATAAATATGTTTTTATTTCTTTTTAAGCCATAAATGATACACTGAAATGAGAAACAGTTACTAAATTGTAAATGCGCAAACAAGATAGTCAAGTATTTGCTTTACACGAACATAGAATATAGGATCTAAATTTATTCTGTCTCTGTTATAAAGTCTGTAAAGTTAATTTGCATCTCCCATTTAAAAATATTTACATGAAAGCTTTGTTTCTATATTCGCTCTGCATACTATGCATAGTAACTTGAAGTTCACTAACTTCACAGTGAACACCTGTTGTGAAATACTTGAGGGTGGATGGAATCCGTGTTTATCAATATTCGTTTGCAACTTTCACCATATCAACTGGAAAATCTGGAATTATCTCCCTTATGTAAACGTTTCCATGGACAGCAGTAATTTTGATAATCTTGGAACACCCTTATTCTATGAAAATGGTGTTTAAAATATAAATAATAAGAATATAACGGTTGATATAAAACTACTATATATAAAGCAGACTTGTTATAAACATTCTGTATATCAGTAAAATGACCACTGTCGCCACCCCAGAATATGAACAGGTAGTGTTGCCGTCTATTTACTTTTTTCGGATAAACTTAAAATTGAGTTAAACTATTTCAATCGTACAAGTTTAAACGCTCAGTTTACTGACTTCTTGGCATCTCTTTCATGTTTAAAATGAATTTATCAAAAGCAGTTGTATATAGAAGCTTCAATGTAGCCAGTATAAATGGAAGGTTGTTAAGTCTTTAGTTCCAGTATGGACATGTATACTCAAACTCCATATTATCGGCGCATTCCTATTATCGGCGTAATCATACTTTCGGGTATTTTCGGGTAATCGCGCCCTCTATTGGTGAATATCATATGCAAATTTGTGTCCGGAAGTTCTCGCTTGATCAAGCACCTCACTTTTTCTAGAAATGTCACGTTTACTTGAAAGTTTGTGTTCATTTGCAAAAGCTACTTACTTTTACACCTTTCCAAGTGTTATTCAACGACATATCCCCCAAAGTACTGTTTATTTATTAAATAATAACTACAGGATAAGTTTATGAGCATTTTGTCGTCTGCTATGTCGTCACTCTGGCCGATTTTTTAAAGTATGGAAAGGCGGTTCTGTCTGTTTTTGCTTGTGAAATACTAACTAAAGTCAGTTAGAAATAATGATTTTTTCAAAGAATATCAATTATTTCAATATTTATCAGTGCATATCTTTAATTCCTAGTATGGGATTAAGCCATTAACTATGAAAAAGAATCACATAATGACTGACAATGTGTTTATTTCTGTTCTTGGTAGTTGATTTATGGTTGGATTTAATATTTTAATTTGGATATTTTATAAACTTAAAAAGACTTTGACTAGAATTTTGTGAACAGTTTGAACTTGTTGCACACTTGCACACTTAAAGTTGGAATATATTCTGTAAATTGAGTTTTATATTTCTTAATTCTTTGGATATTGGGAGCGTTTGAACCATAGCAGATAATTTTACAGGGCAAATCATTGCCTTCCATATTTTTGGCGGATAAGGTGACCCATAGTTCGATTACGCCGATAATAGAGTGCTTTCCTTTTGATGGAATCTAAATCTTGGGTGTGTTGGTAGTTTGTTTTGTTTGACCTACTTTGTAAAACTTATGTATTTTGGTCATAACACATGTCTTTGATGTTGCTGCATGTTGAGTAAATTGTTTATTTTATAAATTAATGACGTAAGAAAACTGGTGTTGGGTAAAACACAAATACGCCGATAATACAGCGTTATGGGCTACTGCAAAAACATCAGAATAAATGTTGCATGGAAAACATAAAGAAAGTCTAAGGTAACATAGACTGCATTTTTACAATTAAAACTGATTAAAACAATTTATTTTTGTGCAACTGAACTGTTTAGTATTCAAATTGATTTGCAATTAAGTTGAATTTATGTTCTTTTTACAGCCACTCATACCAACTACTGGTCGATTTATTTGGAAAGAAGATGCAACAGGAAAAGGCCAACTAGAATGGAGCTCGTAAGTTTCTGCTGATGTTTGATTCGGATGTACTATGTTTTAACACTTAGTTGGCAGTTTGTTTTGTATATACACAAAGAATGATGGAAAATATCTTGTTGTAGGAATTCTTTCGCCATTCCAACTGTATTTTGGTAATTTTAACAGGCAGTCAGTTTACCTAACCATCTTTCCTGGAGAGAACCAGTGCTAGACTCCTATCCTCTGTAAGAAACTTCCAACTTTCTCACACAAAGAGACATGGTCGGTAGCTGTACTCGAATCCATGATCTTCAATCTATGAGAGGTTACAGTGATTTCAAGTCAGTGACTCTAACCACTCGATCATGGACCATGGAGGCAGACCTTTTGTAGATTACCAGATTGTGAAAAGATGTAAATCACAGAAATTCTCTGACATTCACTTTTCTCTTGATATTTGAACTTGAAATTGAACAAATGGAATACTTCATTATTTATAAGAACATATTTCAACTTCTTCAAACCATTTTTCATTTTCTGTTCATATGATGTTATGTTGAAAAATTACATTTTTTCTAACAGGAACAATCCAAATGCTGACAGGGACAGGCGAAGAAGAAAGGGTAATGAAGGAAATAAAAGAAATGATAGGTAAAATCATATAGTATAGTTCATATAGTTATTTTGCCAGATATGGTTAAAAACCAATATAAACATTAAAGTTTCTTAGACAATATTGAATACTGTTTTCCCTAATCTTAATTGATTAGGTTGTGCGCAAGACATTTGTTATTGATTCAGTTAAAAATGTAAAATTTACTTCCATTATTGTATAGAGTCTTCAACAGCCCATTTAGGGACTATATTATTGTGCTTGAATTTCAAAATGCTTGATTTGTTGTACTTGAATTTCATAATTAGTAATATGAACGTCCCAAAGTTTGGATTGATCTAAAGAAAATTATGGGTATACTGCCATTTTATGCTTGTTGCTTCTGATGTTTAATGATATAAGTATGAACTAGTTGACATTTAAAAAAATTGTTTTCAAAAGACATTTTATATGTAGATGATTTCTGTGGAAATCCTTGATTGTAAATTTATATGTTTATGGTATTGTAACCCTAATTTTATAAAATAACATTAACAGGAGTTAAACTCTTGCTGACACTGGATTGCATACTATCAAAATTATTTGATGGATTCACTTTTTCTTATTGCATGTTGCATCGAAGATTAATGTGCTTGAAATTTAATTTTTTTATTAAATAGTTTTGAGAACGTTAAATTCTTATTAATGGAAGGATTAAGAGTTATCAGACTTAATACCGTTCTGTAGGCATTTGAGGAGGGGTGTTGTCTTGTTTATGGGTCAAAAATGTGTTTGTTTTAGTACTTATCACCAGATGTGAAAGTTTAAGTTAAACATTTACCCTGCTGCATATCATTCTGCATTTGTGACAAGTCCACATTTATGTCCCCATCAGCAAAAATGTCCAAATTGAAGATTGTCAAATTCTGTTCAATAAAAATTTAGCAGGCTAAGAGTTAAATTACTCATAGATATATCTTTTTTCTAGAGTATCATCCAGTGTCGCCAAGAATCAGCCGTCTAAGGCCCGTGGTCGTGGCAACCAGCCAAAGTCACCAAGACCACCAATCAAACCAACAGATAGCCACAACACCGTAACTCTGGAGGACATCAAATGTAGGAGATATTGTTATATATGTAACATTACATATTTGTTCAGTGTTGATCTAACCCTACTTGTGGGCAAAATATGGGGGAAAAAAAGAAATCTAAGTAAATCCAATACAGATGTATGAACATAAGTCAATTGAGGAAAGAATTACAAGCTTTTTGCATGATATCAGAATGATCAGGGTTGCAAAAACATGGGAAACAATGGCAAAAATATGTATGTGCATATTTAGGAAATACATAACTTATGTTTCTCTTTTGAAAAATGTTATGTTGCCAGGAGGCCGCTATTAAGATTTGTATGGTATTATGAAAGAAAAACTAAGAGTTTTGTCATAAACATGCTTTATAAAGTATTTTTATGTACATGTAGTGTTATTGCAATCGTTTTTTAGTTTCACTTTTAGTGTTATGATACTTTTATATTTGTTAGAGACAGCTATATGATCCTCTTGTATGAAATGATGCACTTTTATTTGCCCAACACAGTATTCCTTTTTTTCCTTGCAGCTGTTGCTCTCGACATGTTGTCAGAAGTTTCGGATGTCTCGGATACTTTTGAAGGCATGTATGGGTAAGTATTACTTTGGCTTTTGTTACACAACCTCTGTGTGAGGCGATTACAATGCAATGTACAGTGTGCTATATAAACAACTCTGTCAATGCTCCTGTGAATGTTTTGGTCCAACTTGTGAGAGGTCTGTTAAAATGATATTTTGTCTTATCTTTTACTCTTTAAAGAGGGAAAATGAGGCCTTAATTAGTTCTTATAAGGCAACTATTGCACTTTATTTTAAATGGCAGTGCATATTGTCAATATATAGATTTTTAACCTTTGAAAAAGAGATGTTTATCGTGGATAAATTGAAAAATATATAAACTTTTCCAAAGGCCTTCAAAATACTGTATATTGACCAAAACATTTATCTTACATTATATATTATATTAATCATACAAAATAATCAAATATTTTGAAAAATGACTCGTGAAATTTGTGCAGATTTGTACACTAGTTTTAGGTCACCTGAGCACGAAGTGCCGATGGTTAGCTGTTAGGATTGCTGGATGTCTAGTGTCTGTCGTACTTCCGCAAGTGTTTGTGAACATTCTAGAAGCCACATTTTGCACCCAATCATCCTGAAAATTGTTCAGAAAGATTGTCATGATAAACTATATGTCGAGTTTGAAACTGGGTCAAGTGAGGTCAAAAACTAGGTCAACAGGTGAAATACTAAAAAAAACTTTGTGAACACTCTAGAGGCCACATTTGACCCCCAGTCATTATGAAAATTGGTCAGAATGTTTGTATTGGTGATCTCTGTACCAGGTTCCAAACTGAGTCAAATGGGTTAAAAAACTAGGTCACTCGCTCAGATAATAGAAGAACCTTGTGAACACTCTTGAGGCCACATGACTCCCAATAATCATGAAAATTGGTCAGAATTTTTGTCTCTGTGATTTCTAGGTCTAGTTTGTAACTGGGTCACGTTGGCTCAAAAACTAGGTCACCCGGTCAAAGTGTAGAAAAACCTTTGGAACACTCTAGAATCCACATTTCTTATCCAATCATCCTAAAGATAAGTCAGAATGCTTGTGAACACTCTAGAGGCCACTTTTGACCCCCCCCAGTCATCATGGAAATTGATCAGAATGTTTGGCTTGATAATTTCTAAATGTACACTTTATACAGGATAAATCCTATCTATTTCTAGACCATGTTCGAAACTGGGTCACACAGTCATATCATAGAAAAACCCAGTGAGCAGTGTAGTACAGTATGCACATTTTTATACCCAATTATTTTGAAAAATAGTCTGAATGTTTGTTTTGATAAACTGTAGGTCAAGTTCAAAACTGGGTAATGTAGGACACCAGGTCAATTCATAGAAAATCATTGTAAACACTCTATTTTGAACCAAATTTGTCAGAATGTTTGTTCTGATGAACTCTAGGTCAAGTTTGAAACTGGGTCATGTGGGATCAAAAACTAAGTTACCAGGTCAAATCATAGAAAAACCTTATGAACACTCAAGAGAACATATTTTGAACCCAATCATCATGAAAATAGGTAAAAATGTTTGTATTGATGAAATCTAGGTACAAAACTGGGTCACATTGGATAAAAAACTATGTAACCATTTCAAATAATTGAAAAATCTTGTGAACACTCTATAAGCCACATTTTGTATTCAGTCATCATGAAAATAAGTCAGAATTTTTGTTTTGATGAAATTTAGGTCAGTTTTGGAACTAGGTGATGTGGGGTAAAAAACTAGGCCACCAGGTCAAACCTTGGGAACACTCTAAAGGCCACATTTGAAACCCAGTCATCTTCAAAATTGGTCAGAATACTCTAGGTCAAAATCAAATTGGAAAAGTGGTGTCAAAAAATAGGTCACCAGGTACACAGATCTTGACCTTTTGACCTACTTCTTCTTTTTTAAGCTACAGTAATTAAATTTTGAATGTGTACAGTTTTGCGAGCAGATTACAAAATTGTCCTTGGCTGACTGTGATCATGACCTTTTGACCTACTTCTTGTCTTTGGAGCAATGGTACTCAGGTGAGCATTATAGGGCCATCATGGATCTCTTGTTAGAGCTTTCAACTCTTTATAAACCCAGCACATGTTTGCTATTGATCAATGAGAACTGAGTATTTATGATAGTTACCATGCATAAAAATTTCCTATATTACAGAACAGAACAGTTTGACAATTTTCTGCGACATCTACTTACGTATTTTGGCTGTTTCTTCGAGAAGTTGCATCAAGAGCACAAACAGAACATTTCTACATACATGTAAGTACTTTTGCACAATGTGTGTAGAACTAGAAAATGAGACAGAAACACAAATGTTCTTGCAAAGTATGCTTGCATTGCAAATTGCTCCATATATTTTTCAGGCAGGTTGCCTTGGCCCTTAAATTTCTGCTTTAACGATAAAAGATGAAGCTAAGAATGAAAACTGTATAGGGACTTCTGAGATTATTGTTTTGAATGGATTAAGATAAAATGACCCAGTCAAACAAACAAGAAAACAATCACCTTATTTTTACAGGCAAATAATGAGTCTTCATTCATTTGTTTGAAGTGTATGTATATATTGTCATGAAATAACACCAAGGAACCTTAAACAAGTTACTGCTTTATAAGAGACATAATTTGACAGTCACGCCTGTTTAATAATCTTACAAAAGTAAAAATTTTGTTGACATTGAAAATGAAGTTCAGATTTATCAATGTTCTGTGACAGACAGTATTTCAGTTGAGCCAAGGGCTCTGACTGTTTTATTTCTGGGTAAGTCAGCAAGGTGTCTGTCTGTTGTACATTTTGTAATGTGTTTATCTTTTTTCTTTTTTTTTGGGGGGTTGTTAAGGGCCAGGGGGGGAGTTATTGCACTGGATATATTACATCCTTATATTGATTATAAGAATCTGCCTAACTTTGCAGCTATATTTTACAAAGTAGATGTTACATGAAGAAATCATAGACAGTTTTTCTTTGATTATGAACATGTTTCATTATTTTAATTGTTCCTATGACACTGTAAAAATTTCACTTTAAGTTTTAACATGCTATACCTTTTAAGAACCATGTTAGTTCAAGGTTAGATCTTTATTGTTCTAGATACTGACCTTGACTGCTTAGGATTTATTGTTGAGGGTATGGTTCTTGATGATTTTGGATTGATTGTGAAGGATATGGACTTGATTGATAAATATTTGTTATAGGTATGGACCTTTGTTGTTAAGAAATAATCGTTGAGGGATGGTCCTTGATTGTTGAATATTGAATGTTAAGGATTTGGTCCTATGCTTAGGCTTTTGATTGTTTAGGATATTATCCTTGTCCTTGATTGTTTAGGATATTAACCGATAGGATATTACCTTGATTGTTTAGGATATTGTCCTTGATTGTTTAGGATATTAACCTTGATTGTTTAGGATATTGTCCTTGATTGTTTAGGATATTAACCTTGATTGTTTAGGATATTGTCCTTGATTGTTTAGGATATTAACCTTGATTGTTTAGGATATTGTCCTTGATTGTTTAGGATATTAACCTTGATTGTGCAAGGATGATACAAACATCAATTGTTAAGGATTGTTTATGTAAGATGTCACCCCCTTGGTTTTTAAAAGATTGATTGTTTAGTGTGTGGACCTTAATTGGTCAAGGATTTGGTTGTTTAGAGTATTGACATCGACTTTTTAACAATCATGACTTTGACTGCAAAGGAAATGAATCTCAAATATTGAGTGTATGAAGCTTGATTGTTTAGTGGACGTTCGGAAATGTATTTTTACAATTATAAAATTATGTAAGTATACATCTTCAAGTATTGTAAATCAATGAAAATCATCGAAGACAATTTTCGCTATAAAGTTTTGTATATTCACTATATTGCTGGGAATATGATACAAAATATAGCTTCTCTGGACATGAAACAGAAACAAGTAACAAAAAAATTGTACCTCACATTTTATTTGTGAAAAGGAAGAAATATAAAATATCACTTGTTTGTGTTGATTAATTTGTCAATTTTCAAACTGAAATGTTTCTACCTTTTAACAGACTATGCTAAAACTAACTTCCGTTTACAATGTACTTTAATAAAAGTCATAAAATTCAACAATAACTTATTGTGTTAACAAAACAACAAACAATAACAGTATAAATACTGATGCACATACAAGTAAAATAATGATCATTTTCAGGGAGTTTGAAAAGTTAGGCTGTGAAAAAAATGGATTTTAACCGCATAAAATTGTGCGGTAAGAAACACACATTGGCTGGAAATCATCACTAATGATTTAAGTAGTCTTAACTTGATTTAATATGCTCAAACATTTTTAGAGATAAAGCAAATCAACCATCACTTCGCACGATGAAAACAGAATATCTTCCATACATTTGACCACACAGTGCTATCTAAAAACATGAAATGCCTTATACAGTTTCCAAACAAGCATTGTTTAAGATGTTTTTTCACGATATGATTTTTGATATTTTTAAGCGGTATAAATATTGTTAACAGGAATCTGATTCAGTTTTAACAAAGGATGATAATTTGAGCTTTCTACAGGTGAATACAGCTTAAATGGTAGTTTGCATTTTGACACTCAATTTTTTGTTCAGTACTGAATAGAAGTAAGACAAAATGAAAAAAAACAAAAATGTATAACATTTTTATAAATGAAAACGAAATATTTTTCACATAATGTGCTGTTTGTCACCAAGTTCCAAACCCCTTTATCATTATATCAAAATAGAAAATGATTGTCATTATGCAGATTTTGTAAAGGTTTTTGCAGCACACAATTAACAACTGTTTATTCTAAATTCAACACCCTATCTCATAAAGTGTGCATGGTATATAACACACACTATCATGTAAACAACTGTATTTGTTACAACCCACACACTATTCCGTAAGCTACTGTATAAGGTACAGCCATTACACCATCTCTTAAGCAACATTATGTGGTATGGCCCACACACCTTCCCATAAACTACTGTATATTTTACAGCCCACACATCATCTCATAAACTACTGTATATTTTACAGCCCACACACCATCTCATAAACTACTGTATATTTTACAGCCCACACATCATCCCATAAACTACCGTATATTTTACAGCCTGCATGCTATCCTATAAACAACTCTGTATGGTACAGCCCATACACCTTTCCATAAACAATTGTATATGGTACAATCTACATACATGTTCAGTCCCATTAACAACTGTATATAGTACAGCCAATACTCTATCTCATAAACTATCGGGTATGGTACATCCCACATGCCAGCACATAAACAACAGTATATGTAACATAAACATTTTCCATCCCATAAACAACTGTATATGATGCTTCTCATATACCATCCCATAAAAAACTGTATATGATACTTCTCGTATACCATCCCATAAACAACTGTATATGATACTTCTCATATACCATCCCATAAAAAACTGTATATGATACTTCTCGTATACCATCCCATAAACAAATATATATGATACTTCTCATTTACCATCCCATAAACAGGTCTATAATTATGGTAAATCCCATATTCAATACCATGTAACAACTATGTATGTAGTGAGTATGACACTGCCCCTATCCAATACATGTATTGGTTCCCATTCACTGTGCACAGTAAAACTCTCATCTCTAACTACAACGTGTTAATGTATTTTCTGTACTGTACTAAAGACTACCGGAAGTCACACACACTCGTACGAAATACATGTGTACTTGTTCTTCAAGGCTTGAGCAATATATATATAACTTTTAATGCTACATATAACAACCTCTTAAATCCAACACATCTATATCTTATTTACATCGATGCTACATATGACTTTACACATATTGCAAAGAATAACAAGGTTCAAGTCTATGTACATGATAAAAAAATATAGGTCAACAATAAACATTTTTATGACAACAACTGATAAGTTATTTCAAAATTCTCAAGGCAGAGGGCAAAGATTCAAACCTTAACTGTATGATGACACCACCTGGCAAAGCAAAGTAAAAGCTCTGTTTCAGTCAGACAGCTATAAAGTCAGGCAGTTTTGTGAGGGTTTAATTTTCACTTAATATGCATATTCAATGAATTCATGAAAATTATTCATCTCAACCTTATAACCTTCCTGAATATTCAAATTGACCAATATTTAATATATACATTCGGTATCGCCTACCTGTGGTACGTAACAAACCATATAATTGAGACTGCTTTGTTTTAACTGTTTCTGGTACAGTTTATGACAGCATATTATTTACTTATTTATTAATGAAGGCTCTTGGTCACCAATTTACAACTCTCAGTCAAAATTAAGTTTGTCACAAATAGGATAATCACACCAGCAGTATCTCACCTCCAAATAACTTTGTTTATATTTTGGTCTGAACTTCTGAAATTCACAAACAATTAACTGTGTGAGCAAATTCAGATTAAAAAATTTGCAACAGTTTGGGCTCGCAAAAACACCAGATTTACACAATTACTAAACAGTAAATTGCCTAAACGATCGCCTTAAATTCTAGGTGCTACACTTCTGTATCAGTGAGTTAGGTGATGATAATGTTGTAAGGTACATGTTGTTACAGCAACAGTTCTAATATCAATGCACATTCAGTTTTGATACCCAAGTGTAAACAGAAATCAACATTCTGCTAGAAATATGATGTCATTTATGGGTTAAGACATCGCTTAATGTCACTTCAGCTTGGAACACATGTCAGAGTTCTTAACTGTGTAACAGAGTGTTAGGCATTTTTTCTTGAGAATAAAATCATTATCTTTCACAGATAAATGATTTCAGGAACTCACTTATATTCCCATCTGCATCTCACATGTCCGGGATATTTTCTGTCATGAAAGGTAACGGACAGAAAGAGCCGATGTACAAGCTGATGTGACACAGTTTTCCTTTTCCTGTTGGCCTGAATATTAGGTTTAGAATTTACTTTACTAACTGCACTTTACCAGCCTGTAAAAAGTTCAAAGTAATTTTGATAAAGGCAGGAGAATTATTACACAAATTAATATGTCTTAAAAAGGTAGGTAACTCTTTGACATGCTGATATAATCATAAACAACTCTGTTCTCTATATGTGACAAAAAGTGTCAAATGAACAATGTCAGAGTCACTATACCGTAGTGTTTCACAGTTGCTAACAGTTTAATACACAGTTTTACATGATACAGTTTTTTGCTGTTTTTCAATATAGTTTGTAACAAGTGATTAGACAGGTAAAGTTCAGGCCCATATGAAAACTTTCTGTCCTTTTTTGCAAACTGACAATATTGTTATATTTGTTTATTATGCATTTTGCTGCAGAATGCATAATAAAGACAGGAATGAGTTCACTGGCTATATGCCAGCCTATCAGTGCTGATTGAAACAAACTTGAAACATTTTATCAGAAATCTAGAATATCTGTGGTAAGAAATATCTGTAGATTACATGTTAAATGAATTGTGGGATCCTCACTCTTTTTTACAAAAAAAAAAATGTTTTTCATAATTTTAAAAGGAAAAGAGATTTAGAATTTCCGTTTGAGCTGTATTACTGTATGTCTGAAATAAGGTACATGAATGCCTCACTCTGCAAGCTCCGCCTTCTTTCAGTTTGGACTGTACCATAAAATTTTCAAAGGGATGCTCACAGAAAAATTTACTGACAAACAGCAAAAGGTGTAGATCATGATCAGATTGCATAAATGTGTAGTGTAATTTTGGTCTACACATAATTATGCAAGTAAATCAACAATGAAGTCAAATGTTTCTACATGGTAGATGAAGACACATTGTGTAGTTGCCTGGCAGTACATGTTTGAAATGAAAAATTCTCGGCTATAATGCAAGTAGAAATAAAATTGTACATGTTGAAAGAATAAGGGTACAGCTTTGAGTATTTAGATATCCTGTATTAGAACTGGCCCCAGTTTTTGGCCCTTCTGGGTATTTCCTCACTTCAGATGGTGTTGTGCTATCTGTCTGTTCTTCTGGAAAAGTGAGAGATTGTATTGTGTTACAACATGTTACAGTGACATCATCATGACTTTATACAGTAAACTCTATTTATAAATAACAACTCTGGATAAAGTGAAATTCCGGATATATAAGGAACATATTTTATCTGCCCAAGTTTTTTTTCTTTGTTTATTTCATATGAAAATATTATTATGGATATAACAAACTCTGGATATAAGGAACAAATTTGAAAGGTCCCAATGAGTTCGTTTTAAACAGTTCACTGTATTGAATCTGTCATTACAATACAGTGAACTAGTAAATAGACGCAAAATTATTTGCATGTATAAATCTTAACTAAGAATCTCTTTTGATGAATAAACTTGAATTTTTGATACAGTCATAATCCAATGTAGAGAGTTTAGAATGACCAAAATTTGTTGTTGGAAAATTGCTGCTCTTGCTTGCATTTTGATCTTCAGACGACATGACTGTATGTGACACAACACAGCTGAAAGCTTTTACCTCTTTACCCCCACTAAATTTCACAAATGAACTTGTCAGTTGCAGACAGCATAGTTAGGAGCTAAGCTTTTGAATTGCCTTTGAGAATGAGTCATTGTAAGGAAGCATTTACCTGGTGGAGGCACTGTTGGCTCAGTAGTTGTAGGCACTTTAGGTGTTGTTGTTGTTGTAGTAGTAGTTGTTGTTGTTGTAGATTTAGTTGTTGTGGTTGAAACTTCCACTGAAAGGTAGGATCTGTTTATTGATCACGTTTGGTACAAATGTTAGTTTTAGTGCTATATCATAGTTTATTTTATATCAGTCGACAAAACTTCTTATTTAGATAGGAAGTTAGTGAAACCGTTGTAGCACAGTAGTAACATGTTTGTCTCCAGGTTTGATCCCCACTCATACCATGATGGTTATGTCCTTGGAAAGGACAAATTTATAATAGCACATTGTGATACTCATTCATATGATTTTGTTATAACTTTGGCTATGTTTATTTTTCAAATAATATAATTATTTCAGTGATGAATGTCTCTCTTAAAATTATGACAGTTGCTTTGAAGGTTAATATCACTTGTAAGTATGAGAATTTATCAGTTTACTCTAAAATGATGATAAGTAACTTAGCCATTCTTGCAGTAATAAATAAACCAAAAAAGGACAATATGCTAAAGCAGTGAATTCAGTATAATACCCACCTATAACATAGAATCTGATATTGCTATTCCCATAGGAGTTAGATGCTAAACACACATATTCTCCGCTATCTGACATCTCACTGCCTCTTATAGTCAATTCAGTCACTTTTTTAGTGTCACTCTCGGCAAACATTGAAATCTTATATTTCAAGTCTGTGTGTAACATTTTCCCGGCTCTTTGCCAGCCAATGTTGGCTTGAGGATTACTCTCTATCTCACACTGCAGCATGATTGACGCGTGTTCTTTAACACCAATCGTCTGCAGTGAAGTGTATAGTTTTGGTTCATCTGTCACAGAAATATTAACAACTTGTATGAGAATGGTTGTAAACAAATTGTTGATTTGTCAGCCAATGAAAACATGCTTTAGAAAATGTCATTGTAATGTGTGGGTAAAAAATCACAGTATGTTGTACCTGCGCAGTCAAGTGAACGTCATTTCCTGATTTCCCATAGGCTTTTTAATGATTCAAACCAAAGATGGACAAAACTGTTAAAAATGGTCTAAAAATTTACATATAACTGATAATTTGAAATATTTTTGTTGCCAAATAAAAAGAATTGTTGCCGTATGTGTGATTTTATCCCAGTGGATACCATTGGCGAGGGAGCCCTGCACTATTAGTATAACCATGTAAATTGTATGTTTTTAATTTGTTATTCATTAAGCTACCACTGTTACAGACCCTAGAATTGCCCGACTTCTGTATAAATGACTGGTCAGTAACTTTTTTATGAATTGACCATGTTTAGTCTATTGTGAAATAAAATGCCTATTATGTATGCTGATAATGAATTACTATTTTATTAAAGTATCAGAAAATAACACTATTATTACATTACAATAGTTTACAGGAGTTTATATGAATTTTTTAACATGGGCTTTGATATTCCCCACCAAGAAAACAAGAAACAAACAAATCATTGCTTTGATATTCCCCACCAAGAAAACAAGAAACAAACAAATCATGGCTTTGATATTCACCAAGAAAACAAGAAATACAAATCAGGGCTTTGATATCCAAGAAACAAGCAAATCTGGCTCAGGAAAAAAAGAAAATATATGGAAAACATGGTGAGGAGATTTTAACTTACAGACTTCTTGTAGGAATATTTCGTACATATCTTTTCCTACATCATTCTCTGCTTCACATCTGTATATACCACCATCACTTGGTTGAAGCTCTTTAAATATCAGTGCGGAGCCTGAGGATACTACCTCTGGAAAAAATGTAACTGTCACTATAGTTTATCTAACTTCTATTTTAATAGACCAACATAATAAATCAGGTCAGTAATAGGGCCTAAACCCTTAATCTGTGAGCAGTCTGATGAGGCAGTGACCTTGACAACTCTGCTGCAGTGTTGGGGTCAATTATTGATAAAAAAAACACATAATTTTTACATGTTAATGCCACCCTTCGAATAAGCAGGGGTATATTGCTTTGCACATGTCAGTCGGTAGAGAATGGTTTTCTTTCGGATGATTACTTAAGAACTCTTTGGCATACAATCCTCCTCAAACTTGGTGTGTAGGTTAGTCATCATGAGTAGAGGACCCCTATTGATTTTGAGGTCAGTGGATCAAAGGTCAAGGTCACAGTGACCCGGAATTGGTCAGTAGGTACAGAACAGTTTCTGGACGATAACTTAAGAACGCTTTGGCCTACAATCCTCAAACTTTGTGTGCAGGTTGGTCATCACCAGTAGATGACCCCTATTGATTTTGAGGTCAGATGGTCAAAGGTCAAGATCACAGTGACCCAGAATTGTAAAACGGTTTCCAGACGATAAATAGAGAACGCATGGGCCTAACATTTTGAAACTTGTTGTTGAGATTGGTCATGACCAGCAATTATGAGCCCTATTGATTTTGAGGTCAAGGTCACAGTGACAGGGAATAGTAAAATGGTTCAGGTCGATAACTCGAGAATGTGTAGGCCTAGCATCTTGAAACTTGGTGTGGAGGTTGGTTGTGACCAGCAGATGACCTCTAAATATTTTGAGGTCAGTAGGTCAAAGGTCAAGGCCACCAGGACATTTTTAGCTCGACTATTCGGAGAATATGGAGAGCTATTACAGTCACTTGTGCGTCGGCGTCGGCGTTGCTTCTTTGGTTAAAGTTTTGCCTGCTAAGTACTATCATGCACATATCTCAGTAACCACTTATGATATTGACTTGAAACTTTGTTCATGTCTTTAGGGGTGTCATACAATCAAGGCAGATAACTCTTGAAAAAATTTAGTACAAATTATGGCCCTTGTTTGACTTTGAAAATTTGGTTAAAGTTTTGCCTGCTAGGTACTATCATGCACATATCTCAGTAACCACTTATGATATTGACTTGAAACTTTTTTCATGTCTTTAGGGGTGTCATACAATTAAGGCAGATAACTCTTGAAAAAATTTAGTACAAATTATGGCCCTTGTTTGACTTTGAATATTTGGTTAAAGTTTTGCCTGCTAGGTACTATCATGCACATATCTCAGTAACCACTTATGATATTGACTTGAAACTTTGTTAATGTCTCTAGGGGTGTCACACAGTCAAGTCAGATAACTCTTGTATAAATTTAGTACAAATTATGGCCCTTGTTTGACTTTGAAAATTTGGTTAAAGTTTTGCCTGCTAGGTACTATCATGCACATACCTCAGTTAACCACTTATGATATTGACTTGAAACTTTTTTAATGTCTTAAGAGGTGTCACACAGTCAAGACAGATAACTCTTGTTTAAATTTAGTGCAAATTATGGCCCTTGTTTGACCTTGAAAATTTGGTAAAGTTTTGCATGCAAGGTACTATCATGCACATATCACAGTAACCACTTATGGTAGTTATATCAAACCTTGCAATAGTGTTCAGGGTAAATTTTGTATCAAACAATTAATTTACCAAAAATTAAATCTATAGTTATAGATTTTGACGTTTTTTATGATTCAACTTTCCTAGTTTATACTTAATAGTTAGCAGAATTTTGTTTTGCTATTATACTGATAAAAGTTTTGTTTTATTAGCAAACACCCACAATAGTCGAGCGTGCTGTCTTATGGACAGCTCTTGTTTGTTTTCATGCCACATGTATTGCTTGTCCAACATTACTGATTGCATCAAAGGGGGCATACATGTTTTACAAACAGCTCTTGTTATATACACCTTTCATGCACCAATAGCCTCATTTATGGACTGAACTGATGTTTGTGTTAGATAGTGATATTTTAGATCAAAGTTCTTACCTTTAACCTCCTCCATTGAAGAGCTCACTGTTTTGTAAACATACCATTTAACAGAAGGTGGTGGATCACCATCAACTTTACATACCACAGCCAAGCTATCCCCTTTCTGAAATAAGTACCTTTCCTTAAGACTTTTTTTGTCTATTTTCGGTGGAACTGAAATGAAAAAGGGAGATAATTTATTACAAAAAGAAAACATGTATTGTGAAATTCTTACTAAATCTCCTAATGCCAAAAAGCAGTATTATGCTCTTCCTAAATATTAAAATCTTGATTTTTTCTTCCATTTTCAATTCTGTATGTATCCCGGAGTCAGTTCATAATTACCATTGTAACATCATTTCTGATTGGTTACGTCATTTAAATTTGCCACAGTTAGATAACGTATATATGGTTTGAAAAATCAAACTATCCATAATTAACGTTTTTTAGAGCATTAGGGTTAACAGTTTAGTGATTTTGACATTTGTGACAGTATAAACGGTTTTTAACAGTTGCAAACAGTGTTAAGAATATTTGTGACCATTAAAAACCTTATTTACAGCCGCAATTATCAAAATTACAAAGCAGATAACCTCGTATTGACACAAGGTACTGACATGTTACTATTGATTGACTGATGGGGAGGGGGATTGGGAGGGGGATCAGGAGCAGGATCGGGAGTGGGAGGGGGAGCGGGAGGGGGATGGGGAGCACATCTTGTAAATGCAGAATCTCGTAGGCGGCAGTTACAACATGACTAATTAAAAGACTTTGCATTTGATATTTGTTTCGCTCTTTTTACCTCAAAATTGTAAGAGCCTAATTGTCAAACAGCAGGTTATTTATTGACTTAATTTGATTTTGATGTCATATTCAAACAAACAACGTAACCTAACCAAGTTATCATAAGCCTTTGGTTTCTCAAATACATCAGCTTTATTTAATAGCGATGCACGTTTATATCAATGCCGATAGTGCCATTGGAAATATTTTCAGACAATGTGGCAATAGAACAACAATTAATATGTTACTTTATGGTTTGTATTACTTTATTATATGTTTGTCCTGAACAATGTGATGTATTTGCAGTATTTTGAATGTGATACTTTTTAGCTCGACTTTTCTATGAAAAGGGGAGCTATCCTACTCGCCCCGGCGTCGGCGTTGGCGTCGGTGTCGGCGTTGGCGTCACACCTTGGTTAAGTTTTTCGTACCACCCCACTTTATTTCAGAAGTATTAGAGGTATGGCTTTGAAACTTACCATACTTGTTTACCATCATAACCTCCATCTACAGACAAGAGTACATAACTCTGTCAAGGTTTTTGACAGAATTATGGCCCTTTTTTTACTTAGAAAGTGTATTGAGCTTGGTTAAGTTTTTCGTACCACCTCACTTTATTTCAAAACCATTGGAGGTATTGCTTTGAAACTAACCATACTTGTTTACCATCACGACCTTCATCAACAGACAAGAGGACATAACTCTGTCAAGGTTTTTGACAGAATTATGCCCCTTTTTGACTTAGAAAATACATTGAATATGGGTAAAATCCACTTATTGCCTTAACCCTTTGAGATATTGCTTTGAAACTTTTAATGCTATTTCACATCATTACCCCCATCTGTAGGCAAGAGAAGGTAACTCTGTCAGGGATTTGTTTTAAAAATTAAGGCCTTTTATCGACTTAGAATCTTGGTTAAGTTTTTCGTACCAGTCCACTTTTTGACTGAACTGTTGAAAGTTGGAATACTTGTTTACCATCATGATTCCCAAACATGGGCAGGAGAAGGTAATTCTGTCAAGGATTTTATTTGAATTATGGCCCTTTTTGACTTAGAAACTCAGTTAAAATTTTCATTCTTGTCCACTTGTTAACTTAACCATTTGAGATATTACTTTGAAAGTTGGAGTACTTATGTACCATCGTAAGACCTATCTGTAAGCAAAAGAAGATAACTCTGTGAAAATGTTTCTTGATTTGTACTTAGAAATTCCTAGTTAAAGTTTTGTGTGCCCTTAACTGTCAAAGTTTTGTTTTATTGGCAAGCACTAAAAAAGTCGAGCATGCTGTCCTACTGACAGCTCTTGTTACTTGATGCACTTAACAAAGGTTTTGATATAAAAGCTGCTGTACTGTGTATCTTGTCTTTCCTCATAGTTCCAGGATATAGTCTTCAGTATCTGGGTATGGTATTTGGTAGGTGCCATGTTTGACAGTGTGTAGAGTATTGTTTCTGTTATGTGACATTTGAAATGTAACTGAGTAACTTCATGTCTTTTCTGTGCCAACTACAAAGTGGTCAATTTTTTTAACTATCATAAAATAGTAGAATTAAACAAAAATTTTTATATAGAGTATCTTATACCTGACTATTCCTGTTGGCGGAGGGCTGTCATGTGCTGAGTCAACAAAATTTGTTTACACTCTATGGTATAATTTCTATAGTATACCATAATACTAATTGAAAACTAATTTGAGGTCAGTTACATACATCTTCGAACTTGTGAAAAAGTGATAATCGAGAAGTCAAAGCGAGACTATCCTATCTGCTTCTATTTCTATATACACTTAGGATAGTTTCGCATTGACCCCTCGTAATGATCTCAGGCTTCTGCAGTCAATATCACTTTTTCACAGGAACGCAAAACTATCTATTGACCTCAACATAAGTCTTTAATTGTATAGTATATCTTAACATATTTTGTGATTGGAACCATTTGTAGTCAAACTGACAACATCAATTATATATGTTTGTATTTTATCATGGTTTATCATTTTACTGTAATTCTTAGTTTTTGTTATCTTGGGATTGCCTCAAGTCTTTTTCTGACATTTCATTTAAATTTAAATGAATTAAATTGAAATCCAGATTTCACAATCTGCAGTTTTCAGCATCTGCCACATTCTGAAATGATATAATCCGTAGACCAGAAGGTGTATTGTACACCTGGTGCAGAATTAATCTAACTCCTTCATTAACTTGTAGAATATAGTACGGTTTGCCATAGAAGCATAACATCATCGTTTACTGCTAATATATGCATTTCAGCGATAAAGGAAAATGAATTAAAGAATGTATCAAGATCTGAAACAGGATGAAAAATTACGATATTGTTTTGTTTTATGGTTATTTATCTGACGAAAGCCTGATTGTAAATTGTAAGTGTAATTGATGTAAAATTCAGCTGGGGTTGTATTAATTCAGATTAGATATATACCAAGTTTGAAAGGGTTGTGCAGGAGTTATTATATGGTTAATTTATTGGTAGGTATGCTATTGCAAAAGGTGTAATGGGAGAACAACTGCCTGTACATCTATTACAATAAATTAGTACCAATGACCTTCACCTGCAGGAAAATGTGAAAACTACAAGCAGTATGGTGCTATGGCCAAACAATGACTAAGAAATTTTTAACACTTACCAGTTACAAGTTATGTAATTAATTTTTGCTGACATTGAAGGGAGACTACTCGGGGGGGGGGGGGGGGGGGTTTTAATAAAGTCAAATATCTTAAACCAGGTAGTGACTGAAACTCAAAATATAATCTTTAGCATCAACATCTACACCTGAGGAAACAATCCCCATAACTCTGTTTTGATTTTTGACAGATTTATGGCCCTTTTTAACTTAGAATTTTTGGTTAAAGTTTTTAATAGAGTCAAATATCCGGAATACTATCAAAGGTATTGACTTGAAACTCAAACTGTTTGTTTACCATCAACATCTACACCTGAGGAAACAATCCCCATAACTCTGTTTTGATTTTTGACAGATTTATGGCCCTTTTTAACTTAGAATTTTTGGTTAAAGTTTTTAATAAAGTCAAATATCCTGAATACTATCAAAGGTATTGACTTGAAACTCAAACTGTTTGTTTACCATCAACATCTACACCTGAGGAAACAATCCCCATAACTCTGTTTTGATTTTTGACAGATTTATGGCCCTTTTTAACTTAGAATTTTTGGTTAAAGTTTTTAATAAAGTCAAATATCTTGGAATACTATCAAAGGTATTGACTTGAAACTCAAAGTGTTTGTCTACCATCAACATCTACACCTGAGGAAACAATCCCCATAACTCTGTTTTGATTTTTGACAGATTTATGCCCCTTTTTAACGTAGATTGTTTGGTTAAAGATTTTTATAAATTCAAATATCTTGAATACTATCAAAGGTATTGACTTGAAACTCAAAGTATGTGTCTACAATCAACATCTACACCTGAGGAAACAATCCCCATAACTCTGTTTTGATTTTTGACAGATTTATGCCCCTTTTTAACTTTGATTTTTGTTATGGACTTAAAATGTATGTTTACTGTCAACATCTTCACCAATGTTTTTGATTTTTGACATTTATGCCCCTTTTAACTTAGAATTTTGTCACAGTTTTTACCAGACTAACATGGAAATACTCGAAATGGCTTTCTTTTGAAATATCATATAATAATTATGCAGCATGCGGGTCAGGGTTTTTTAATTCTATACATTTCAATTTTGAAAAGTTACAGAGTTATTCATGATCAAATTTACAAGGTTATGTATTTCTTTGAAATTATCCCCTCCTCCCTCCACTTCACGTATGAAATTTTACAGGGGGGGTGAAGGTAGGCGGATTTTTAAAATTTACGCCAAAAAAACGTACAAAAAGCCCTAGACGATTTCTGCCTGGAATACACTTGGGGGGGGGTTACGGACGGGGGTAGCAAATGGCACGTAATATGTAAATGAGCAGGAATTTATAGATAAAAATTACGCCCGTAAAAATCCATTTACGGGCGTACAAAATCCAGATTTTACGTCTATACTAAATTTACGCCCGTAAAAATAGTAGGGCCAGAAATTACGCCTATTAAAGTTGTATCCAAAAGAAAAAAGCTGACATTTAAAACTCAGAGATTTAAAAATTGTTTTTACTACTATGAAAGTTACTAATATAGTAGAAACATGCACATTACATATTAATTTTAAAAGAAAAAGAGATAGTTGTGTAAGAAGTATATACAAGCATGACTATTGGCATCACAATAAGTAAAAACTATCCAAGGAATGATATTCTTTCAGACTCTTCAAACTCACAAGTCACAAACATCTCCACTTACTGTTTTAAAACACAGGCAATATCAACTCATTTTTACACCATTAAATTCAAGATAAACTGTCATTTCTTATTCTGTTTCCTTGCGTAGGATGACTGACTGATTCTTCAAAATTGAAGCCCGACTTTTAACTGATATATTCTTTCAATTATAATAACAATCGTATCATAATTTATTTTTAACTGTCTCTGTTTAACAATTTACCTTATACTTCACTCTCCTGTCCACAAGATAATAATTAATATCCATGCTATGAAGCTAAAAACCAAAAAGTCCTTACAGAAACATTACTACAAAAGCTTTCAAATATGTCTGCCAAAGTTCTTTGAATCAACCAATCAGAAAGACAGTAAAGATTACTTCCTGTTCCATTTTACAACCGTATTTCGTTTTTACGGGCGTAAAATAGAACTCAGTCATTTTGTGATACATACTGCAACAGCAAAAAATTGAAGTCCATATTACGCCCGTAGAAAATTTTGCAGGGCGTAAAGTTATAAAAGACGCCCGTAATTTTCATGTTTTCCCTGCTTTAAACAAATTCCGGCTAGTACGCCTACGCCTGTAAAACAGGGTATTACTGCCCAGTTACGTGTCTTTCCTGCTACCGGTTTGGACGGGGGATTTTCGGGCGGGTTGGCTTACAGAATCCAGAGTAAGGCTTTGAATGTAATGTACATTTACAAAGGTCTTTGAACAAGTTTCATATCTTTGACCTTAATTCTTACAGACAATTACACAATACTCCTGTTCTTTGACAAAAAACCCATTTTACCAACAAGCTTTCGAATAGTCGAGCGTGCTGTCATGTGACAGCTCTTGTTGTGTTTGTGGAAGAAATGCACTCACCAGTTACAAGTAGTGGAAGAAATACACTTACCAGTAACTAGTAGTGGAAGAAATACACTTACCAGTTACAAGTTATGTTATTATCTTTGTGGAGGAAATACACTTACCAGTTACAATTAATGTAATAAACTTTGTTTGTGGAGGATAACTCTGAAGCATACACATGTATTCATCTTTGTCTGTTGTAGTTACATTCTTAATGAGCAGATTCAAGTCCCCGGGTGTACTATTATCTACACTCATACGTTCATCATCAAATGATACTTTTTCGTTGGTTGAAAGGATTGTAAAATCTGAAAGGAACCAGGATACCTGCAAAAAACGAACCAATCAAAAGCTGAAATATGTTTACTTCTTCTTAATGTACACCAGGGCCCTCAATCGCCTGCTTCCCCGGCCGAAAAAATATCTTTTTTTCCCCCTCCAGAGATAAAAATTCCCTCTCGAAATTGGAGCAAATGTCTAAAAAAAGTTACAATGTAAGAGTATCCAAGAGAGGTAAATCAATATATTGTAACGAAACACAGTGTTACCTCCCTTGTGATACGCATGTCAGGGTTCCCACGGGAAATCGGGAAAAGTCCTTAAATTTCAAAATCGGGGCTCCCGGCCTTGAAATTTGGCGATGTACGGTAAAGGTACAGGAAAAATACTGGAATTTAGACCATCCCGCCAATGTTGAGCGACGTGCGCAAATTTATAACAATTTGATTACAAGAGTGAATTTTGCCCGACTGTCCCGATGTCTGAATGACAAGAGAAGTAACACAACGGGAACCGTTTGGAGAAATGTTTTAGTGGTATTATTACAGGGGTTCCATTTGAGCCGTAGCTACGGGTTTTGACCCGGATATTTTCAAAAATACGGCAAAATGACCCGGGATATTTTCGGCTTGTGCATCACAGTGGCCCGAGCCATTATCAACTTTTTCGCTTCTGTGCGTCATTGATTTTTCCAATATACGTCTGTTCCGCCTACTTTGTGTCAATCATTTACATAGTCCCGCATATCGCCGAATTTCAGTGCTGCATACAAAATAATGTTGGCTATTTCGCCGTGTCAATTTAAAATCGATCGTCGTCTGTTGGCTAGTAAACGAAAGAAGGCGGAGCTAATTAGACACTACCTGCCAAAGAACACGTGGCCGTCTCAGTCATTATCAAAGGTGTTAATTGATAACAATCATAAAACTAAAATTTTAGACCTCGGCGAGTATATTAATTACGTTGTTTGTAACACGGATGATTGAATTAGCGATTATATGTTTTTGACAAGTCTCTTTGTAATTTACAGATCGTCGGAAATAAAAATATGCTTCGTCATGCACGGACATACGGCATCGGCCGGTACTGATTAAGTCAGCTAATTTTTCTGACGTATTTATTAATACTTTATAACAATTTTTAAAGCCCTTGAACATACTTTTGGACATATTTATGTTTTATTAAAAACTGTTTAAATCTCGATAATCTAAGAAATATAAGTATACAAAAATCAATTTGCGAACATACCAGGTCGCGAAAATATGTGAAAAACGGGGAATGCGAACTGTTATTTCTCATTTTTAAGCCTGGAAAAGCAGAAAAACAGAAACAGAAAAATTATGGTAAACAAGCATGGAATATGACCCGTGCATGAACCCTCGAAAGTCAAACATTGTATACCGTATATAACCTCAAGATGGCGACCGTGGAAATAAAATTAAATTTCCTGGTTCAAAAAACATTAATGTTTTGGTGATGTTTTATTGTTGTCGTGTGGGAATGTAAATTTTTTGACGGGATTACATAAGTTTCTAGGTCTTCTTATGTTTCCAGTTTTGTAAAATATCTTTTGAGAAAATCAAAATTCAAAACCATCAAAAAACGCTTGAAGTCGCCGAACAATCCTCCACTTGAAAATGTCGTCTGCAATCGTGCGCCAGTCGTTGGAAAGAGAACTTGGTTTTAGAATAAAATTATTACAAACTTGAACAGTATACACCATAAAAAGGTCCTTGAAAAGTCCTGGAAGGTCCTTAAAAAGTCCTGGAAAAGTCCTTAAATTTTAAATACCTAAAAGAGTGGGAACCCTGGCATGTGCAGTCAATAGTTCTGTTACTCGTTTCCATTTTCCCACAATACAGAGTCATATTGAAAAAACATTAATGAAAAAACGAAAAAAAAGTTGTTCATAGTTCATGTCATAATAGATTATTCATTTAAGGCAGTGAAAATTCCCCCTTTTGGCAAAACAGCGCGAAAATTCCACCACCTGCAGACCCCTTCCCCCAAAAGTGACTGAGGGCACAGTGTTACCTCCCTTGTGATACTCATGTGCAGTCAATAGTTCCGTTACTTGTTACACAATCTACAGTGTCAAGCAGATCACAGCAATAAAGGATGCAGATTGTATGAGGTCTGCATATGTATGTTAAACTGAATTTTCTGAGCTGTCTTTCATTTTAGGAATCATTATTGTTAAGTGAAAGTTTAGCAATAAAATGACATACAGTGTTGACAATGATCAGGCTGCGGATAATGATCATAGTCTACATTGGTTTTAGAAGGTTAGTTCTTTGCTCGATCATCTTAAAGAACTTGAGTGACGTGAACACAGTGGTATCTGGTATGGTAGTATCTTTGTATTAGATGAGCAGACAAGTTAAAAAGTCAATGTTTAAACGGGCTCCTCCTTGCAAAAACTGACATTAGACCTTCGTGATCAGTATGAATCCAGATCCGTCTGCTCATCTTGGCAGTTTGATTTAGATCCATACTGTTTGTGCATCACATACGGCTAGAGTAACAATGCAGGACTTATAATTTTATTTTATGTTTTTCGGTGGTTTATCAAAATATAACGGTGAATTATATTCCGATAAACTCACTGTCCAGGCAGTGAAAATTATCAAAATATGTTACACAGATAAACGTCAAAAAGTACACCTTGCGTAATTGATGCTGGAAACCATAATGACGATGACGTCGTTAAAATGACGTCATGCTTACGATGCTTTCTAATGACATTTCCTGCGATTTTCGACATTTTATTGAAATAAACTCAACAAAAGTAGAGTTTGTGACATAAAATAAACAGAAAAATTGTTATTAGTGATGTCATATCACGATAATTTCACCCGTGAACCCCAAAAGTAGTTATTTTCACTTGTGGCTGTGCCACTCATGAAAATATCACTTTTGGTGCCCACTCGGTTAAATTATATTGTGATCTTACATCAAAACCATCAATACCTCTATATATTCCACTATAATTACACTTTTCTCCATATCTTTTTAACAAGGGATACATGTGAAAAATCTGTAATTTGCATAGACTGTAAATTACATTATCTGGTTTTTCTATACAGTAGAGCTCATTTTACTCCTAATATCGCCAAAATGATACATAATACTTGGCATGCAATATGCTGCAACCACACAGACTCTTTAATAACAAACTCAGATCAGCCTCCAATCTATAGAAACTGTAAATTGTAGAAGAATTTTGCAAATTTATGTAGAATTTGGAAATTTGGAAAAGTTCTCTGCTTTAACACTTGGGATTGTGTATGTTATGTTTCATAGAAAAGTGACAGATAAAGTTCTTTATTGAAAAGGTTGATATAATAAATGAAGCTTGTTGGCAGTCCATTGTGCTTGGCTAGCTAAAAATCAGTCAGTGGTAGTTAAGAAGTGATGATACCATAAGTTCAGGGTAGCAGTGATCCGACTGAGGTAGGGGCATGGTGATTGTGATTGTCATTTTGGTATACAATCTGACAAGGAATAAAATGTGTTGTAGCATTGCCTTTAATTGACAACTTTACATGCACCAATTTATTAACCCAAATACTTGCAGTAAGTCAATATTGCTTTACAGTTTTACCTCTGTTTTACCAGCATTCTGTACTCTACATGGTAAGACAGCAGTTTCTCCCATTGTGAAAGTCACTGTCTGTGGAGTATTGTCAAGAACAGGAGGGTCTTCATCTGTCTCTGTACCTGCCATCCCTGGTGGAAACATACCTGGTGGAAACTGGCTCTTTACTAGACATAACACTGAAATATATAAAAAGCTCTGGTGGAAACTGGCTCTTTACTATAACACTGAAGTATATATTAAAAGCTCTGATGGAAATTGGCTCTTTACTAGACATAGCACTGAAATATATATAAAAAGCTCTGGTGGAAACTGGCTCTTTACTAGACATAACACTGAAATATATAAAAAAGCTCTGGTGGAAACTGGCTCTTTACTAGACACAACACTGAAATATATATTAAAAGCTCTTATGGAAACTGGCTTATTACTAGACATAACACTGAAATATATATAAAAAGATCTGGTGGAAACTGGCTCTTTACTAGACATAGCACTGAAAAATATAAAAAGCTCAGGTGCAAACTGGCTCTTTACTAGACAAAACACTAATATATATAAAAGCTCTGGTGGAATCTGGCTCTTTACTAGACATAACACTGAAATATATATTAAAGCTCTGATGGAAACTGGCTCTTTACTAGACATAACACTGAAAAATATAAAAAGCTCTGATTGAAACTGGCTCTTTAGTAGACATAACACTGAAATATATAAAAAGCTCTGGTGGAAACTGGCTCTGTACTAGACATAACACTGAAATATATATAAAAAGCTCTGATTGAAACTGGCTCTTTACTAGACATAACACTGAAATATATAAAAAGCTCTGGTGGAAACTGGCTCTGTACTAGTACCTGATTAGGGGGGGGGGGGGAAAGCTCTGTTGAAACTGGCTCTTTACTAGACATAACACTGAAATATATAAAATTATGGGGGGGGGGGGGTTTTTTTTCGACATAACACTGAAATATATATTAAAAGCTCTGATGGAAACTGGCTCTGTACTAGACATAACACTGAAATATATATAAAAAGCTCTGATTGAAACTGGCTCTTTACTAGACATAACACTGAAATATATAAAAAGCTCTGGTGGAAACTGGCTCTTTACTAGACATAACACTGAAATATATAAAAAGCTCTAATTGAAACTGGCTCTTTACTAGACATAACACTGAAATATATAAAAAGCCTTGATGGAAACTGGCTCTTTACTAGACATAGCAATGAAATATATAAAAAGCTCTGGTGGAAACTGGCTCTTTACTAGACATTACATTGAAATATATAGAAAGCTCTGGGGAAAACTGGCTCTTTACTAGACATTACACTGAAATATATAAAAAGCTCTGGTTGAATCTGGCTCTTTAGTAGACATAGCACCATGAGTGAAAGATATAAAAAGCTCTGGTGAAAACTGGCATTTCTAGACATAACACTGAAATATATAAAAAACTGATTTTTCTAAGGGGGGTGGAAAAGGCAGAGCAATTTTGCAACATTGTTGAAGTCTTTTTCAGTCACTGAAGTATTTTCTGGAACTTTGCAGAAAATTGTTATCAGAAAAATGTGCAACTGGCACAATTTTGTTTCGGAAAAGTGCATTTTACACTTGAAAAAAAAGTCTGGCAGAAGTTTGTTTGCCTGTAGTAAGAATTTGTAGCAGACAGATGATAAATTCATACATTGATAGATATAACTGAGACATAAAAGTAAATCCTTCTGGAAAGTGGCACCCAGATAGATAGCATCTTTAACAAGAAATTGGATGGAAAGGTAAATGTGTGATTATCTGTGTATGTTTTTTTTTTTATTTGAAAAGCAATAAAAATGCAAAAAAGTGATTACAAAAAATATTTATTTATTTTTAATACTGATTTTGTTATTTAACAGAAGTGTAAGTTTGGCACCAGTAACCGATGTCTGCAAATAATCTCTATTATTTAATGGACAACTACTCTTCACCAAGAATATATTTGAAGAGGGTTAACCTGGTTATACCCAAGTCCATAAAATTTGGAAAATTTCACAAAAGAAAAATTCTTAATTTTGTTTTGAACCTGTATAATTGTGTTTGTTTTTTTTCCAGTCATTTGACCTAATTGAGCAAAGTCATACTGGAATGAGTGTTTAGGCCTCATGCATGTCAATCGACATCGACACCACCTGCAGCTGGTTACCCCTGGTGAAAAATGCATTCTTTTGACACAGATATTCCCAAACAACAATACCTCCATTGACTAAAAGTGAAGTAGAATCCCACGCAATGTCAAAACGCTACAGTAAAAGGTGTCAGTATGGCTGCCTAATTGTAAATAATATCATGCATTTCTGCTCAAAGACTAAACATTCTGTCAAATTTTGTATAGTAAATGTATTTACTACGCAGATTGATTAGAGGGCTACATTCCAAAATTCTGAAATGCAAAAAAAACCCACTTTCAATGGATTGAAATAGAAATCCAAATTAAAAAAAACCCGAGAGATTTTCATAGGTTAGAATAGCTGATCAGCAGATATGGACTTTTTGCCCATTGCTCATTGTCCTCCATTGATCTTGTTAACACACTAGAGGTCTTATTTGAAATCCAATCTCATGAAAATCTGTCAGAATGTTTACTTCAATGATTTATAGGTCAAATTCAAATCTTAAGGTCAAAAACTAGGTCACATGGTCAAATCAAGAAAAACATTGATAACACTATTTAAGCCACATCTACTAACCAATCATCATGAAAATTGGTCAGAATGTATGCATCAATGATTTCTAGGTTAAGTTTGAATCTCAAAAACTAGGTAACATGGTCAAATCAACTCTAGAAGTCACTTTTTGTGTTCTCCATTGTGTTGTTTATACCATCTGCATTGCATATTAATGTTCACATGTTTTATGTTAACATTGGATGTGTTTTATGACAAACTATCTGTTTTTTTACGGAAATAAATCTATTGACCATACCAGTACTATAGACTCTCAATCCTTCCTGGCCTGATTTGTAACCTCTAGATGCTGAAGGATGCTGAAGAATCCTTATTCTTATATCATAAGCTCCGACAATTAAACTCACCTGTCTAATTATTAATTATCAAATATTAATTATTATTTAATTAATATTTACTTGAGGGACATTCTAATTACTCTCCTGTATCCATCAAGTTGTAAAATAATGTCTAAGATTCTGCAATTAGGAATCAGTTAATGGTACTTGGTATATATACAAGCCATAAACAATGATCTTCTGGAACATTAAGGATATAAATTGGGTGTGAGGTGGTATGGTTTCCTGGCAGCTCAACCAATCTTTTACCAGACCAAGGGTATAATTAGCGATTACACACAGTTGTGATACACAATGATTGTTTTCCTTTGGGGGGAAGTAAGGGCGGGTGACTAGATACAGGTAACTAGAGGCGAAATGATGCAATTTGTAGTAACGGCTGTGGAATTAGTGTAGCTGATGTTGTTCCAGAAATTTAATTGAGGAATTGTAAAGAAGATATTGTTGCATTGTATTGAAAGACAGCCAGCTAAAGATGTATTGAAAACTGCTCATTAGGAATTATTTTTTGAGCCAGTCAATAAAAAGAAACACGCTTCCGTGGTATTGTATACAGTAAAACTTCGTTAACTCGAGCATTGATAACTCGAGAACCCCGGATAACTCGAGGACTCCTGTCGGTCCCGACAATTTTACCTATATGTTTAACCAGAAAATACTATGGATAACTCGAGCATCAGTAACTCGAGAACCCCGGATAACTCGAGGTACACCTGTGGTCCCGCAAGGTAGATTTCTTACTAAATTACCTGCGGCAACTCGAGGTCACCGATTATCAGATTTTTCTCACCTCCGATGGCGCATCATCATTTTGACACGTCGTGGGAAAAACTTCTATTGTTAATTGATTGTTCTCGTTAATTATCAATTAATCAGTCGTCCAGTGTATAAAATGTTTTTCGCACATTTACATCGTCGTAAAGCGTGTGTTATAACACCCACTTGTTACTTTTATTGAATAAGAAGAAAATTTCATAGACAGAGGGACTGTAAATAATGAGATAAGTGGTCTTTATACACAAAGTGATGTGCTTGTTATTGTTTTCATTTTCGATTTGCGGAACTAGAGCCGTACGCTAGCATAAAAAAATGTGTTTTTTATTTGTTTCATAGCTATATTATGCCTATGCATAAAGATCTTTTTTATTATTTGATACATTTGTCGAACGATTAAAATGATATTAACTGTCATGTGTTTCTTTATTTAACTCGGATGACATTTACAAAAAAAACCATATTTAAACGTGCATCATAAATGACGTTTGTAATGCATTATACCAATTACCGATTCACTGGTGCTGTGTCAAAAAGACAACTGGTGTGAGTTAATAATCATTATTCGCTTTTGAGACATTTGCAAACAAATTAAGCTTAGGACAAACTTATCTAGCATACTGGCATTATTGGCAAACAGTAAGAGAAACTCAAGTGACCAGCAAATACACTGGACAAAGTAAAGTTACATTACCCTGCCTTCTCCATTAATCAGTTGTCAGATAGTAATTACACTGATTATACATGTATGCAAACAAAACCAACAGGATTTAGTCAAATAAGTACGAAAGGTAATCAGAGCTCGTGATTTAATGTAATAAATACATTTTGTAAATGTATTAATCCGACTTCAACATAAAGGTCCTCAAATTACTCGTTTATGACAACAGAAAAACTTGTAAAATGTACCTGGTTCGGATAGCTCGAGACCTCGGATAACTCGAGCATTTTACTCGTCCCCTTGCGACCTCCAGTTATCGAGGTTTTACTGTAGTATGGCCATCATAGACCTAGGGAGCAACTTTGTTAATATTCAGTTAATCTAGCTCTGTTGAAACTTAAAAAAAACATTAATGCAAGAGAGGCATAATCAATAAGGTACCAACTGACCAGAGAGGAAATAGGGAAAGGATAACTTTTAAGTTCATGCCAGGAGGCTGTCTGTCTGCTGATGGTAAAAATGACAGTCACAGACTTTAATGCTGTCACTTGATTTACATCTACGTAAAATTATGGGTTATCTAAGTGAGCAGACCTGTTTATACTTAGAATGCACTTCTTGGAAACAGGGTTTGGTCAAAAGGAACTGAAGTTATTCTTAAAAAATAAAGAAACTAATCCCTAAACACCATCAAACACAGCACCAGCCAATAATTTTATAACTGAAAATGAAATCAACAGTGTTTCAATCAAGTTGCCATGGCCGATGATGACCATTGGATAGGACCTTCCTCCCAGGTTGGAGTGATAAAGTTTAAGGCTTAATTATTGACTTGAAATCACTAAACCTTTTGCTGATTAATGCCCGGTTGCTACCTTTTACTGGTTAATGGATTTAAGCCCTGATACTGCCTCTTACTGGTTAATGGGTTGAGCCCTATTGCTTCCTCTTACTTATTAATGGGTTTGAGCCCTGCTACTGCCTCTTACTGATTAATGGGTTTGAGCCCTGCTACTACCTCTTACTGATTAATGGGTTTGAGCCCTGCTACTACCTCTTACTGGTTAATGGGTTTGAGCCCTGCTACTACCTCTTACTGGTTAATGGGTTGTAGCCCCCTGCTACTGCCTCTTACTGGTAAATGGGATGAGCCCTGTTACTATATCTTACTGGTTAATGGGTTTGAGCCCGGCTACTGCCTCTTACTGGTTAATGGGTGGTAGCCCCCTGCTACTGCCTCTTACTGGTAAATGGGTTGGGCCCTATTGCTTCCTCTTACTGGTTAATGGGTTGAGTCCTGTTACAACCTCTTACTTATTAATGGGTTGAGCCCTGTTACTACCCCTTACTGATTAATGGGTTTGAGCCCTGCTACTACCTCTTACTGGTTAGTGGGTTGTAGCCCTGTTACTACATCTTACTGGTAAATGGGTTTGAGCCCTGCTACTGCCTCTTACTGGTTAATGGGTTAATGGGTTGTATCCCTGCTACTGCCTCTAACTGGTTAATGGGTTGAGCCCTGTTACTACCTCTTACTGGTAAATGGGTTAATGGGTTGTATCCCTGCTACTGCCTCTTACTGGTTAATGGGTTTGAGCCCTGCTACTGCCTCTTACTGGTTAATGGGTTAATGGGTTGTATCCCTGCTACTGCCTCTTACTGGTTAATGGGTTTGAGCCCTGCTACTGCCTCTTACTGGTTAATGGGTTAATGGGTTGTATCCCTGCTACTGCCTCTTACTGGTTAATGGGTTGAGCCCTGTTACTGCCTCTTACTGGTTAATGGGTTAATGGGTTGTATCCCTGCTACTGCCTCTTACTGGTTAATGGGTTTGAGCCCTGCTACTGCCTCTTACTGGTAAATGGGTTTGAGCCCTGCTACTACCTCTTACTGGTAAATGGGTCATGCCCTATTACTACCTCTTACTGATTAATGGGTTTGAGCCCTGCTACCTCCTCTTACTGGTTAATGGGTTGTAGCCCTGCTACTGCCTCTTACTGGTAAATGGGTTTGAGCCCTGCTACTGCCTCTTACTGGTAAATGGGTTTGAGCCCTGCTACTACCTCTTACTGGTAAATGGGTTATGCCCTGTTTATACCTCTTACTGGTAAATGGGTTATGCCCTATTACTACCTCTTACTGATTAATGGGTTTGAGCCCTGCTACCTCCTCTTACTGGTTAATGGGTTGTAGCCCTGCTACTGCCTCTTACTGGTAAATGGGTTTGAGCCCTGCTACTGCCTCTTACTGGTAAATGGGTTTGAGCCCTGCTACTGCCTCTTACTGGTAAATGGGTTATGCCCTATTATTACCTCTTACTGATTAATTGGTTTGAGCCCTGCTACCTCCTCTTACTGGTTAATCGGTTGTAGCCCTGCTACTGCCTCTTACTGGTAAATGGGTTGAGCCCTGTTAATACCTCTTACTGGTAAATGGGTTATGCCCTATTACTACCTCTTACTGATAAATGGGTTTGAGCCCTGCTACTACCTCTTACTGGTAAATGGGTCATGCCCTATTACTACCTCTTACTGATTAATGGGTTTGAGCCCTGCTACCTCCTCTTACTGGTAAATGGGTTTGAGCCCTGCTACTGCCTCTTACTGGTAAATGGGTTGAGCCCTGTTAATACCTCTTACTGGTAAATGGGTTATGCCCTATTACTACCTCTTACTGATAAATGGGTTTGAGCCCTGCTACTACCTCTTACTGGTAAATGGGTCATGCCCTATTACTACCTCTTACTGATTAATGGGTTTGAGCCCTGCTACCTCCTCTTACTGGTAAATGGGTTTGAGCCCTGCTACTACCTCTTACTGGTAAATGGGTCATGCCCTATTACTACCTCTTACTGATTAATGGGTTTGAGCCCTGCTACCTCCTCTTACTGGTAAATGGGTTTGAGCCCTGCTACTACCTCTTACTGGTAAATGGGTCATGCCCTATTACTACCTCTTACTGATTAATGAGTTTGAGCCCTGCTACCTCCTCTTACTGGTAAATGGGTTTGAGCCCTGCTACTACCTCTTACTGGTAAATGGGTCATGCCCTATTACTACCTCTTACTGATTAATGGGTTTGAGCCCTGCTACCTCCTCTTACTGGTAAATGGGTTTGAGCCCTGCTACTACCCTTACTGGTAAATGGGTCATGCCCTATTACACCTCTTACTGATTAATGGGTTTGAGCCCTGCACCTCCTCTTACTGGTAAATGGGTTTGAGCCCTGCTACTACCTCTTACTGGTAAATGGGTCATGCCCTATTACTACCTCTTACTGATTAATGGGTTTGAGCCCTGCTACCTCCTCTTACTGGTAAATGGGTTTGAGCCCTGCTACTACCTCTTACTGGTAAATGGGTCATGCCCTATTACTACCTCTTACTGGTTAATGGGTTGAGCCCTGTTAATACCTCTTACTGGTAAATGGGTTTGAGCCCTGCCACTGCCTCTTACTGGTAAATGGGTTGAGCCCTGTTAATACCTCTTACTGGTAAATGGGTTTGACCCCTGCTACTGCCTCTTACTGGTTAATGGGTCATGCCCTATTACTACCTCTTACTGATTAATGGGTTTGAGCCCTGCTACCTCCTCTTACTGGTTAATGGGTTGTAGCCCTGCTACTGCCTCTTATATGGTTTGAGCCCTGCTACTGCCTCTTACTGGTTAATGGGTTGAGCCCTGTTAATACCTCTTCCTGGCTAATTGGTTTGAGCCCTGCTACTGCCTCTTACTGGTTAATGGGTTGAGCCCTATTACTTCCTCTTACTGATTAATGGGTTTGAGCCCTGCTACTGCCTCTTACTGGTTAATGGGTTTGAGCCCTGCTACTGACCTCACTTAAGAAAGTTGTCAGATTCTTATGGACAGTTTATTACAATTTATTTCAAAATGGCTCATGCTGAATGTATTCAGTTCATTTTGATAGTAAAAGCTACAGCTTTATATTAAGATAACATTATTGTCAATTTTAAGAGTTATCAAGTACCTAGAACTTTTGTAAAGTTCTGATGGTTTTTTATATCAGATAATAGAAAATGAGGTTATAATATAAGATTGATTACAGACAAGACAGGGTTTTATCTTGTCTGAGGATAGTCAAGTATCCAATGAACACCCTCTCTTTTTAGCCCCACCCACAAGGATAACTTCCCCACCCACACGGATAACTGAATGAATTCTGACCAACATTGGTCATGGTGTCATAGAAGGTTTTTGTTTACCAGAACTCCCCATCTTGAACAGGATATGTCAATTTAACCTAATTAGATAGCAAGCATAAACATTGATTGTTATCAGCCTCTTTTTACATTTTATAGAAATTTTTATGTGAAACTTCTTGAAATGTGAAAAAAAAATTAAATAAAAGGTACCATAGCTTTTTTTCCCTGAGTAATCACCAGAACCTTTATCAGAAAAATCAAGAAATGATTATGAAGTCATTGATAATTTTGATTAAGATAAATTGATGAATAAAATGACTATAATTCTCACCTGTATTAATGAAAAAGATTTTACAGCTTCATTTTTACATTTTATAGAGATAGTAAAAGGTAATTTAACAATTATGATAAAAACTATCTGATGTTGTTTTATGTAGGAAATGCTCAAACTATCGAGTAAAACTGGATGTATTCATGTTGTGATGTCCTTTAGGGAATTCGGCCTCTTTATTTAATTTGATTGAAACCATTTATTTCAGGATCATTATTTACTCCTGTTCCAGTTTTAGAGAAATTTTATTTGAAAATAATGTGGAAATAACAAATCCCAACAGTAATTCGTACCGTTGTGATGGTAAATGATTTAAGTGAAGATCATGATCGGCTTACACATCTCTGCAGTCTGATCATGATCTGCACTTTCGGCTATTTCTGTGAAGCACCCCTTGAAGGATGAATGTTTGTTAAATTTAGATTATGAAGAAGTCCATATTAGAAATCAAACGTAGATAAGTGAATTGACTGTTTTACAACTATGGTGAAAGAATTAAAGCTAAGATGCCACTGAATCTACATTTTTGGTAAAACATGCGATGCCTTAGCTTAGGGTATTGATACGTAAGCGCGGCCTTAGCGTGAAGTCTTGTGGCACTTGTCCTAGCATATAGTCTTGTAATATATTCATTGCTTTGAAAATTGTAACACAAAGTCATGCTGGTCCTTTAGCACAAGCAAGGCCTTAATTTAGAGTCTAGTAAAACATGCAAATCCTTATCTTAGGGTCTTGCAGTACAACCAAAAACTTGGCTTATGGTATTGTAGTACATGCAAGGCCTTAGCTTAGGGTCTTGCAACGTATGTCCTTTTTGTTAAATTGAGTCATAGGCTGGAAGGAGGGGAGATAACTGTTTGATAAAAAAATCACTTGTACTGTAGAAAATTCTACTTGACTCAGTTGATATTAAAAAGATATTTTATATTGAAAAGATAGCAGATTTATTGAAATGTTGTATGCACCTGTAATTATCTAAAGAATTATATACCTATTAGGCTTTTATTGGTTCCTGATATGGAAAGAGATTTTACACTTACAATAGATATATCTTTTAGCTTAATATACATTTGTTAAAGATTTTATTTATATTAGATACCATTTAGGCAAAAACCTGATGTGATTGAGATGCGATTGAGATGTGATAGGTTTCAACGACAGCCAGCGGAGAATGAGATGTTTTTGCCGAAATCAAAATACTCTTGTGGGTTCTTTTTTTAGTTTAATTCCCATTGAAAGAGTATTTTTCAGTTTATGCAAGCTGATATTGGCATTTTTTACAATGTTCATTTTCAAAATTTCCATTTTTTTTACCTTATCAACAATAAACTTGTCTATTATTCAGTATCTGAAAATTTACTGATTGAAAAGCGAATAGTGCAGATCATGATCAGACAACGGTATGTGCGCTCTGATAATTGTCTTCACTGGTCCTAGAGATAGAATCACTTACTGCCAGACTTAATGATGTAACAATTGAATCATAAAATTATCAACTTTATTCATAGCCTTTTTGAGAGTTTGAACAGACTCTGTTTTATGTTATTGGTACATGAAGAAATTGTCGATAAGAGAGGAAGTTAAATATTGTAGTGATTGGATGATGGATGGCGGTTATCCAATGTTCTCCAATTAATGTGATAATCATTTGTAGATGTGTCTTTGGCTGCCAACAGAATTATGCCAACTGATCGAGATAATGATGTATCAATTCCAAGGAAGACATGCAGGGTTCAAGAAAACACTTCAACAATTTTCCTTGCTTGGTCAGGGTTCACATAGGAAGACAATTACCTGATATTACATGATGTCTGTGGTTTATAGCATGACTTCTGCATTTATTGCATGACCTTTGTAAATATAACATGAAATCTGCAGACTTTTGCAGTCAACCGGTAACTTCTGTGGTTATTTCCTGGTTTCTATTGATAAAAACTGGCTTCTGCAGTTATTATATGATTTCTACAGTTATTACATGAATTCTGTGGTAATTATATGAGTTCTGCAGTTATAACATGATTTCTACAGTTATTACATGAATTATGTGGTAATTATATGAGTTCTGCAGTTATAACATGATTTCTACAGTTATTACATGAATTCTGGATAGAACAGTTATTGCATGAATTATGTGGTAATTATATGACTTCTGCAGTTATAACATGACTACATGATACGTAATTCAGTGGCATTACATTATGAGTCTGCCGGTATCAAGATCACAGGATTACGTGACTGTGGTAACTACAGAGTTCTGCAGTTATAACCTGGTTCTACGTACTGTGTGGTATGATAAAAACAACTACAGTTGTTCTGCTTATGTGGTACAGGTGACTTGCAGTTATAAATGCAGGTTCTTACACTGTACATAGATTGGTTAACAGGCGCTAGATTATGTTGTAAATCTAGTTTCTGTATGTGATAAAAAGACTTGCTGTTATGACAGGTGAATGTTTAGTGCAGGTTCACTGTACTCTAGATTATGGTATACTAGTTTCATGTGATAAAAGACTTATTGAATAGTCATTCACTGTTCCTAAGTAAAGTTAAGTATTTTTCAAAAATGGTAAAGTTTTGAAGTTACTAGTACCTTTTTGGGACGCTTTTACCTAAATATGAATATCTCGGTTTTTGCAAATTTCACATATTTTTGCCATTTTGATCCCTGCATGGAACTAGTTCTCCACAAATTTCTAACCAGTTTTTTACTTCTCAAAGCAGTCCACAAGATTAGTACAAAGTTCATCACCAAATAAAAATTATCTCTGAGATGTTTCCTACAATACTGACATAGCAACTAACTAATTAGGTTTGAGTTACCTCAAGTAAAGTAAAGACCACCTATAGATTATTCTAAATGTACCTTAATTCATGTGATGCACATTTTGTTAGAAAAGAATGCTTTGAAAAGATTTTTTTTTCATGACACTGTTTGTTCTGTAACAAATAGTAAGAATGTTTTTAATGCTATCAAAATATAGCGCTAATGAGATTGGCAGGCAGTGTTAAGCATCAAAGCATACAAGATATGACAGACTTGTATAGCATGTGCTGACACACCCCTGTACTAAGTGCATATCAAATACTTGTAAGTACATTGAACATTTACTGATTGAATAGCGAACAGTGCAGATTATGTTGTACAGGCTGATCATGATCTACACTGGTTGAAAAGGCAGAGCGCAGTAAGGGTTAATTATGATGAATTCTGTGTTTGTTCTTTAACTATTACATAGATATTGTCATTTTAGAATCCATGATCCTGAAAAAATCGTGATTAGTTTTTCATGCAATTTCAAAGGTTGGCAGCGAATAAATGTTATTCAGCATCACCAGATTATGTGGTCACGATTTATTTCAAATGACCGATTACAATTGTGTTTTTGTTTGTCAGTTTTCCAAAACAATGAAGCCATTGTTGAGTGAGAATGGAAAAAAGATGTAGGTGCCAGCTGAAACTGATTTCTTGTTTGCATTGAAGAATTTTCGTGAAATTTTAAAACAAGTATTCATCTCTGCATGTGAGGTTCATTTCAGGCTGAATCAGAGTCAGGTAGCATGTCAAGGTCAAATATTTTCAGATTTATTATTCTGTCAGGTCTGTGGGCCTAGAAGGCATCAAATAAAAGGACTTTGCCACTTTGCTGTGGGCAACTGGCCTCGGCATATGTCAGGTAATGCTGCTCCGGCAAGATAGACTGATATAACCTGGCCACATGATTATAATTTTTATGTCCCCAAAGGGTGGCATATTAAAATTGGGGTCTGTCTGTCTGTCCGGCCGTCCGGTGGGCGGCCGGGCGTAAACAAATTCTTGTCGGACTGTAACTCTGTCATGCATTGAAGGATTTTAAAATAACTTTGCACACATGTATTGTACATCAAGATGACGTGTCGCGGCAAAACCCACATCCCTACATCAAAGGTCAATTGGTCACACTTGGGTATGAAGGTTATGGAACTCCTTTCTATATATGTACACATTCTTGTCCGGACTGTAACTTCGTCATGCATTGAAGGATTTTAAAATAACTTGGCACAAAAGTCTAGCACATCAAGACGACGTGTCGCATTCATCACTTGTGAGGGACAGCTCTTGTTTTTACATGTGACAGTTTCATTCTTAAACTTTGAATAAATACGATATTACATTATATAAAAAATTTGTCCAACATGCTTTCCATAAGAATTTTAAAGTAAATTTCAAAATTGCATCACTTTTAATTTTCATAATTATATAATTATACAAAGCTATACAGGTGAACATTATTTCATGCTCAGATTGAGTGGAACATGAAAAAAAGTTTTATATACTTGGGCAGTAAATGTTTAGCCAGTTGCTTGTGGCAAAATGGCAAGTGCATTTTTTTTAAACGTTTTGACTCATCATCTTTCCAAACTGACAAAAGGATTTTCCAGCATTCACAAGTCCTTATTATCTAACATTACCATTTGCCTTTAATGATACTGTCAATGATACACAAGCAAGATGATTTTGAAAATAACTTCAATTTATTAGTAATTTAGGGCACTTTAAAACAGCGAATTATACTGTGCATTCAGTGATAATTCTTCTAACAGTTTGTAAAACCTTTTATCTTGCATTTTCAGTTTCTGTATCAGCTTTTAAAAAAAAAAAAAAAAGTGTTCGACATCAGACAAGTGGGGTATATCTTTTATTACCTCAAATTTTAACATTGATTACAAGTGTAACAATCTGATTTTGTATAATGCTTTGCAGTCAAGAAATTGAAAATTGTGTACTTACTATAGGGAATTATATTCACATTTCACAATTTAATAAAATGAAAAAAAGTTCAGTTGTGATTTTGTGAAGTTGACTTAAACTGAAATTAATGCATGTTGAATTGAAATAATTAATTGTGATTTTGAAAACAGAAGAACCCTGTGCGTGCCCTACCTCCGACATTTCTTAAGTATTGCAAGTAACCTTCAAAGATGATATAATAAGGGCAGCACCGTGGTGTAGAGGTAGAGACTGCTAGTTCCCTAACCTGAATGTCGTTGGTTCAAGACTGCGGCCTCTATAATCTGTTATTTTAGCACAAGCTTGTACTGGTTGGCATGCCAGGAAATAGTCATTGAGGGTATATCTACAGTAAGTGTAACATAAATTCCTTTTGATTAAACTTAAAGGTACTATACCAAAATTTCATTCCAAAAATTTGATGAGCTGACATATTTAGTTGACCTAGTTGCCGAACTTGTTGAGGGTACATGCTGGTTTGCGTATGCTTGTAACTGTTAATACAGATATCATTTTGAAACATTTGGAAAAAAATGTGCAAAAAGTACATTCCTAAAAAGTTTAGAGTATATTTCACAACTGATGCTTTTACCTATCATAAAGCAATTGATATAACTAAGATTGATAGGGTAGTTCACGGTAGCACAAGGCATGTTAATGAAGATCCCAAAAAGTTTTATTCCGAGCTCTTGCAAAATTAATGTTGTTGCCAATTTACCGCCTCAATAATTACTGCAAAAAACATTTCTTCTACTACATCTCGACCATTTTTTTTTTTCGAAAATGAAAAAAAAACGCGGCGGAAAGCAATAAATCTAGTCTGACCAATTCGTTTATCAGATTATTCATAAACTAGGGCAGGATGAATTCATGATTTAAACTATTACTGTCTAAATGATTAGTATTTTAGGTACAAAGTTTAAATTTCTGGAAATTATTTTAGTGAAATATTATATATACTCTTTTAACATGTGATAAGAACGTTTTTCTTGCATTTTCAGTTTCTGCCCATATTACATGCATTTAAAAAATGAAGAAAACGACCATGTTTTACAGCAACAATTAGCTTTTTCTTTATACATGTACTTCATTTAGGATCTTTAATGGGACATTAAATTTTGTGTGCACAAACGATTTACAATGCCAATGCAAAAAAAGGAAGATCATGTACTTGCAAGGAATTATATTCATAATTATCAATTTAATAAACTTAACAAAAGTGTTAGGGGTTGTAAAGTTGATTCAGCTTGTCGTCCGGTAGTGCATTCAGTCTGATCTGAAGACGGAATTAATTGTGATGTTGAAAACAAACTACCCTGGTCAGATGTAATGATACTTCACGAAGTGATTAGTGCAATGCCTAGTTGTGCAAGGTGGATGTATTAAGGGTAGCACTAGGTTAAAGGTGAAGGTCACAGGGGCTCGAGATAGTAACTAACCTATATGTCCTTGGCTTCAAAACCCCTGGCCAGAATTTAATGATTTCAGAGTAGTGATAAGCACCATGCCTTAGGGTTTGTTAATGGTCCATGTTTCGGGGCTTGAGATAGTAAAATCTTGTGCGCTTTTAATCTGCTGGTTAAAGGCGGTGGGGTGGGGGTTGGGTGGATGTATTCATAGCACCTTCAGTGATAGTTCTAGTATTGAGGAATATTTCATCCATAATTTCTGCAATTATTTCTAAAGATCTTGATCACAGATATTCATCCTTGATGAATTTGAGTGATAAAATTAAAACTTCCGTATTGGTATATACTTTCATTCTGTAAGGAAATATTTAGTATACTGTAAAAGCCATTATTTTGAACAAATCCTCCATATTTGTAGAGGATGTTCCATTATTCATTTTAGGTATATGTGAATTAAGTTACATAATTTTTTAAACAGGTTTTTGGAACCAAAACTATCATTAAAAATGCCGATGAGGTGAATATGTAGCTGGCATCAAACCTGCAGTTTCCTAGGTTTATAACTTAAGCTAGGTTTTGTACCAATGAAACTCTGTATGTTGGTAGCTTTCATGTTGAGACGAAGTTTGGGAATATATTTGGGAAAGTCACTAAAAGGTCTAGGCCATGTTTAGCCAAATGTGTGTTATCCACTATATAAATAAAGTTGTTATGTATTATTATTATTAGTATTGATAAGGGCAGTGTTACTAAAAGGATAGAAAAATGGTTTCCGCTCAATATACTTGAGCTTAGGAGGACCAATTTGTCGAATGAAGTCACTTTGTAAGAAGGTATTTCTTGTGGGAAAAGCCTGGGATTACATTCATGTTCAATAAGGACAAAACGGTAAAGGAATCACTGTTACTAAAAAAAGATTTTTTTAAATGTTGTTTTTAGTATTTTAATATGACCTAGATGCCAGGATGTCAATTCAAGAGACTTCATTACCTATCAAAATTCGACTATATTACGGTACAAAAGTTAAATGCACTGGAAAAGGTTTTTGAATGGAATTTTTTGTTATAAACTTTTCAATCCAAATATGAACAATGGGTAGGATTTATAGCACCATATGGCATGCACTGTCAAATGTTAAGAAGACAAATGAATAAAAATCAGGAGGGGGTCAAGGTCACTGTTACTAAACAAAAAAAATTTAAGGGGTAAAGGGCACAGTTACTAAAAATAATTTTATGTTTATGTTGCATAAAATTTCATGCTGCATGTAATCCATAATAATGTTATCCAATAAATTGTTTACAGTAAAATTGGACTCTTCTACTGCATCACTGTCACATTTTCCTAAATTAACTGTATTATGACATATCATAGGAAACACCAGTCACAATGTTAAGTGGCATAATATCCTCATCAGCTTTGATTAAGCAGTCAGATTACCATATACAGTCTTAAGTTATGGCCCTTGACTAACCAAATTTTGCCAACTCGGCAAAAAGCAATGCATGGCAACAACATGATACATATAACAACAATGATAGTTATACAGATTATGACATATGTTAATAGGCCATGAAAGTCTACATTCATTCTTTATCAAACTTGGTCACTATGATGATTTGATAATTAGACATATTGTGAATTTACAGCTTTTGATTTGTCAGAATTTGACCAATTTTTCTCAAATGTTTAAGAGTTCTGTTAGTCTCCACAGACATTACATGTATACCCACATAGATGATGGACGTATCCAATGATAACTGTTCCATAAAAAATATTTTGTAAAATTTTGAATTATAAGTTAAAAAAAAGAATTACTTATAACTCTTCAGCTTCAAGTTAAAGGAGTATTCAACATAATGTCTGTAACTGATTTTAGGGTTGCCTAGTGCAGGCAAACTATTTTGACCACGGATGATTACCACTATCTGTGTACCATTTTCTGGTTCCAATGATATATATTGGTTGATGCAGCTGCCACATTTCTTTATTTATTGATAAAATTCCTACACATTAACCTGCAGATGCACTTCAGTCATTCATTCATCTATCTTGTTATCAACTTGTGAAGAGGGAAAAAATTGGGAGAAATGTTGGTTTTGATGCCAGCTTGATTAGTGTTCTACTGGATATGTTTGATACATTTTGATGTATTTTTGCAAAACTACCGAATCAAACTGTAGTATACCTATATTCCCAGAAAACTATCACAAGGCTAGGAGAAATAATACACATTATATTTAGTTTAGATTTATTTATTTTTTGCACAGGAAGCTGAGAAATTTATTATTGCAAAAAGCAATATCATGTTGAGTTTTGACTGACTTGCAGCAAGCAAGAAAATCTGCTGCATAAAACAATATACTTATGCAGTTTGCATTCTGTAGCTTGTGCCAGAAAAGATTGAACATAAGTACCGTCAGTTGTTGACTGATTATGTATATAATGAATGCTTTTCCATACAGTTCTATAGAATTCACTTATTTCATACTCATTTTATTTGAAATAAAATGTCTCGACGTAATTAATCACCATCAAGACAGGACTTGTGATGTAACCAGTAGCCATCAAGACAGGACTTGTGATGTAACCAGTAGCCATCAAGACAGGACTTGCTATGTAACCAGTAGCCATCAAGACAGGACTTGCTATGTAACCAGTAGCCATCAAGACAGGACTTGTGATGTAACCAGTAGCCATCAAGACAGGACTTGTGATGTAACCAGTCGCCATCAAGACAGGACTTGCATGTAACCAGTAGCCATCAAGACAGGACTTGCATGTAACCAGTAGCCATCAAGACAGGACTTGTGATGTAACCAGTAGCCATCAAGACAGGACTTGTGATGTAACCAGTCGCCATCAAGACAGGACTTGCTATGTAACCAGTAGCCATCAAGACAGGACTTGCTATGTAACCAGTAGCCATCAAGACAGGACTTGTGACGTAACCAGTCACATCAAGACAGTACTTGTGATGTAACCAGTCACATCAAGACAGGACTTGCTATGTAACCAGTAGCCATCAAGACAGGACTTGCTATGTAACCAGTAGCCATCAAGACAGGACTTGTGATGTAACCAGTAGCCATCAAGACAGGACTTGCTATGTAACCAGTAGCCATCAAGACAGGACTTGTGATGTAACCAGTAGCCATCAAGACAGGACTTGTGATGTAACCAGTAGCCATCAAGACAGGACTTGCTATGTAACCAGTAGCCATCAAGACAGGACTTGTGATGTAACCAGTCACATCAAGACAGTACTTGTGATGTAACCAGTTGCCATCAAGACAGGACTTGTGATGTAACCAGTCGCCATCAAGACAGGACTTGTGATAACCAGTCGCAATCACAACAGGACTTGAGATGTAACAAGTCACCATCACGACAGGACTTGTGATGTAATTAGTCGCAATCAGATTAGAAATGCTGGCTAGAGTGATAGGGGCAGCGGACTTTCCAATATCTATAGAACAGTTAAGAAGAGTACTTATTTATTTAGCAGGCAGCTTTATTTATCTTCCGGTGAAAGTGATAAAATACAACCATAAGCAGTACTGTCAACATAGTGATGTACTATTAATTGAATATAGTACAGTTTTCAGGTCATAACATTACTGGGCACATTTACTTGTCAGCCAATGAAAAGGATATATGTCTACTTTAATCTATACAGCCCCAATTCCTGCTCACATAGTGATTGCCATAGTAAAGGTTTTAAATTGTTGTGTGGAATTTAAGACCAAGAAAAAGGAGAAATATGGCAGTGTCGTTGGATGACAAATAAAGCTGCCCACTTACTGTTTAGAAGTTATCTGGCTTTACTGACAGACAAATTGACAGAAAGTAAATTTTTGTAAGTGATGGAGGTGGGGGTGGTGAGGGTTGCAATGTACAGCCCTATATGCAAGGGTAATAGTATTTATTGGAGGGTAGCATTTTCAAAACAAAATTCAATTATTGCAGACATTTTCAGGACAGGCTATAGTAATCCATTCATTTCCCAGTATATCCATGCATGCCATCCATTTCCAATCAAATTGAAATGAGATTAATCTAGAAAATCCAGTAAAATTACACCAGGAGCTCTTATTGTCAAATTGTCATTGGAAAGAGAGAAACTTCTTTTTTTCTCAGGCTTTATTTATCACAAGTTCAGTTATGTACAGCTGGGCTCTACCTAAAACAACTATTCCAGTAGTCCAGAGAGACCAGCACTTGACCTGGTTTGAACCCGTAACCCATTTACCGCCTCGATAGCCTAGTGGTAGGGCGCTCGCTTTGAGTGCGAGAGGTCATGGGTTCGCTCCCTGGTTGCAGCATACCAAAGATGTAAAAAATGGTACCAGTAGCTCCCTTGCTTATCCCTTGCTTAGCGCTCAGCAATACAAGGGAAACTGGCTTCTCTCGTACCTTCGCGGTGATGGATACCGTCAGGAATGAAGTGTCGAGAGTGATTAATATAAGTTGAATAACTTGGTTTCACAATCAACCTAACAATAAATCAGTATTAACTAAGCGGATCAGAGTAACTATTGTATGTAGTTTCAGGAGCAAAGTGTAAAAGCGTAAGTCTTCAGACAGCAGTGCCTATTCTAAATATCTGTACCCCTGTCCCTATGCTAAACCTTTCAACACCTGCCCCTTTCCTTGACAAGTCCCTGTATTACTGTATTGTGCATGAAAATTATGTACTGTACAGCAGTTAGTGTAAAAGCATAAGTCTTCAGACAGCAGTCCCTATTCTAAATATCTGTACCCCTGTCCCTTTGTTAAACCTCTCTACACCTGCCCCTTCCTTTGACAAGTCCCTGTATTATTGTATTGTGCATGAATATTATGTACTGTACAGCAGTTATTATTATGGTCATGCAAAACTATGTTCCATGGCCTTATTACCTTAATGGAACTCAAGAATAAACCCCCACATTTTATGTAAAGTACATTTTACAGACCAAATTCTTAAGTGCATTCTGATACAATATAATTGTTCAGTATGGTATAATTAATAACTTTACTAGCATTTCAGCCGAACCTATTTTAGATCTCTAAGGAAGGAAGTTTCGATATAAAAAAGCATGATCAAGTGGCAATTTAAGTGGAGACCAGTTAATAGCAAGGATTTCCTCACATTACTAATATGAAGGCTGGTATTGTGGATAATTTCCTGTAGATCACAGTTAAAGAACAGCACCTGTGATTTAGTCAGATCCTCAAAATTGCATGTTGTAACAGACATGGCAGGATAAGGTAGTTTTGGTGCATCTGATTGCAAGAAAATGACAATACAAGTGTGCAAATATTTGTTGATTTATTTCATGGTTGAAGAGGTAGAAATGTTGGTGCTTTTGACAGCAAAGTGTTGTGCAAATCCCTGTTATTTACATGATAGAAATAAGTGAAAATTACAATACAAGTGTGCAAATATTTGTAGATTTATATCATGTTTGAAGAAGTAGAAATGTTGGTCATATTGTCAGCAAAATATTGTGTAGATCCCTGTTATATATGATAGAAAAAAAGTGACGTATGTTTTAATTAATATAAGTTTTACATAATTAGGAGCCTGAATGTGTGAAACCAACGTTAGGCATTTATGTTTGGTATCAGATCAGTCTCCACATCCTTGGAGTCTGAACCCATACTGCAAGTTCACAAATATCCATGCAGATCATGATCTGTCCTCATTGCAACCAGGGTGAGAAAGAGTTGAAAATACATCATTTTATAAGCATACAAATACATACCGAGATATATTATATTATGACACTGTGAAAAGTAAAATACTGAAGATAACAGACTTTGAAAGTCACAGTATCTATACTAACTCTGAAATAAAAGGAAATTCTTTCCTATGGTTTAAAGCATAAGTAATAAAGAGTAATTATGTATCTCACGAAAAGAGAACATTTTAAGTATGATCAGATGAAGCTATCTTTTACAGTAAGCTTTAAAATAACTCTCATTTTACCCAACTGTCCTTTTATTTGTTTATTTTGATGAAAAGGTTAGTTTCAGTTTGAAGTAATCTAAAACGTTAATGAAACAAATTGAAAACCATTAAGTCAAAGAACGTACTGTTTATCTATGCACGCCATATGTATACACTTACGTACATTCAAATGAGTTTCATGCAACTTCTGAAGTATTAAAATTCTTTTAATTCTGTAAATAAAGTGTATTATATAGATAAAATTTAATGTCATTCACAGCTTTGATGTAAAGTTTAACATAAGACACAGTAAAAAATAAGCAAGATTTTTTTCAATGAACTACGAAAAAAAAATACATAAAATCTGAGTACGAACTTACCTGAGTATGTAATTACGATGATATTCCAGGTGATATAATTGTACTCCATTTCCAGTGAGATTGCAATCAAAGTCTTGGTGGCTTTACCTACTTCAAAACCTTAATTGAAATTAATGATACCCACTTCTCACTAAATCCTTCTTCTCTATAATTTGATATTTGTAGAATTTTTTTTCTGTGTTAGAAATGGCTTTAACAGGTTCTTATTGTAATTGTTTCAAGATCCTGTTGCATAAAGTAATTGTCTTTAAATGTTACGCCCAGTCTCGCGAAACAAAGTCCAAAAAGTAAGTGATGTTCTTTTTCCCACTTTAATGTAAACAGTCTTGTTGTATTAACAATGTCAAGTATTTAAAAGTTATTTTAAGATATAATGTTTTGTTTAATTTCATTAAATTATAAAGTTTTTCAAATTTAACAATATATGGAATATGAGAAAGTCTCTCGTAACATTCCTCTGCTAAGTTATATTCTTGTTCAAGTAAACATTTCCAGCATTTCAAAATATCTAAAGAGTAATCCTACAGATATTTGAATATTTTCTTGAATTTTTTTTAGATCACTCCTTCCTTGTCCTATATTTAAAATGTCAGGTTATAATTTCCTCTATCAAGAACTTTAGTTCTGTAACAGGGGTAAAGACCTATCACAGAATTCAGACTTGAGCCTATCGGTGCAACCAAAGATTTGATAACCTGTTAAAATATGTTTCGTCTCAGATTTATCAGAATGATGCAGTTTATCACAATTTAAAATTTGTTATCAAAAGTTAGATTACTTTCTTTTTTTTCTTCTGCGTTTGTTTTTCCTCTGGAAATTTTAAATACAGTTAAAGATTTTTGTGATAGCGTATTCCACAGCATTTACAATTTCACTACTGTTTGTACGATCGCGACCTTCCTCTGTAATAGAATCATTTGAAATTGAGAAATCATTTATATTTCCAAATACTGTGCAAAGTCCCATACAAAACAACAAAAACTGTTTGTCACAAACCAGTTTTGTATGTGTCATTTCAGTGAGAAACAGTATATATAAATTTTGTAGTAATTTCCAAATGCCAGCTCCAGATACTAGTAGTCTGTTTTTGATTGTGAGCCAGATTAAGTTCACTGTACAATCATGTTATATAGCTGGAATATATACTTGATAAATCAAGGTGTGTAATAAACTCCACTGTCCGCACTTAGTGTATCTCTATTGATACTGAAGAATCTTCCAGTAAATTGATTTTTCTCCACCCTGATTGGTTCTGGATGTCATCACAGTTCTTACTTTATGACCCAATAAAACTTGATCCCTTTTTATTCAGACAACATACATTTACTCTACTTCATCATTAGAAATAATCCCAATATCTGATACAAACACATACTTATATTTTTATACTCATTAATTCATGCCTTTAAACACGCTGATAATATTTGCTTTTATGTCACTGCAACCCTTGATATAGGGAATTAGTGCACTCAAGAGCAAATAAAATAGACAAATATCATTGTAATTCCTGGCTTTATGTCTCTTGTAATTAAACTCTCATTACATGAAAAGGTATGCAAATTGTTTACTATATCTCCATTGATGATGCTGTGAATGTTTATGTAATATTTTAGAAATGTGTTGATTTACCAGGTAGACAGAAAATGCTCTTACTGTTACAGGATAGTGATAGAAGAAGAATAACATTTATCTTGGAAAAACATCTGACTAGACATAGCTTTTAGTTTGCTTCTTTTTATTGGTTAATCTATGTTCTCTTATATTTGCTTTGGTTTATAGTTGTCTATTAAATGTGCTGTCTGTTTTGAAATAAGTGGATTTAATTCTTCTATTTTTTTTTAGTCATTTTAAATGATTTTTTGCATGCTCAGTTTGTGTTTTCATCATTCTATGTTTTCAGGTGGAATAAATGCTCACAGTGCACACACAATATCTAAGCAACTTCTTTCAGAATATGTGTTAATGATAATGTTTAGTTCCAAATACATTTCAAAAAGCCGATAAGTATGTTTGATGAAATAAATAACATTTGGGTTTTACTCCAGAATATTAGCTGCATAGCTCACAGGTTGCTTGCCCTTATCTCAAAAGTCGAGACTTTAACCACACATGAATGGTACAGTATTTGTTTCCTTATTTGTGATTGTGAAGGGCCATTAGGAAGCTGAACGGAAGCAGTAAGTAAGAATATAATTTAATACAGCCAAACCTGTTTAAAGTGGCCAGGGCAAAGGATGCCACAATAGACAGGTGGCTGCATAATACAGATGTACATACAAAAAGGATCTATTGGGATACTTGACTAATACGTGACTGGTAGTGAAAATGAAGTAGTTACTGGAAGGAGTGATAACAGTATCTATGTTAAGGTGGAGTATTTGAGATGAGTGGTTTCAGACAAATCAGCGGATGTTGAAATATGTTCCTCTCATCTGCCAGTAGCAACAAGTGGCCCATTGAAAATGATCCAGCCCAGATCTCTCAGTGTTCTGATAAGCGAATCACTCTCACTTTCTCTCTCTCTCTCTCTCTCTCTCCCTCCCTCATAACACTTCATTATTAATGATTAAAACATACAACTTCTAGAGATATGGATAGCTTTCTTTTAGCACAGTAATTTGTAGCTGCATAAACCTTTACATCATTTTTTTATCAGACATTATTTCAGTAAATGCAATAAAATGTAAGAAATAAGTTGTAGAATTTAGACGAAAATGATTCCTGGAAACATACCAAAAAATCATGTCTTGGGGATGGGACTATAATTATCATGCAAATCATTTTTTAATGCAGAACTCGATAATTGTAATTGTTCTATTGAAAAGAAAATGAACAGCTGTTGTTAGTAAAATCTGATCGTTTTCATGTAAAGACTGTGATGTAAATGATAAGTCAGTGTAGTTGCCTATTTTAGCAGTTCAGGCATTGATTGCCAATGTTAATAGCACTAATAAATTGGTTACCTATGTTAGTGGTTCTTACATTAATATGCTTGTAAGTGGTTACCACATTCAAGAACATGGTCAGTTGTTCAGACTTTGATTACTATGGATAGAGTTTAGACATTGACTGCAAATGGTAGACATTGATTGCCAGTGGTAAATGGTTCAGAAATTCATTGCTTGTGGTAAAGGGTTTAGACATAAATTGCTTATTGTAAAATGTATTTAGACATTTTATTGCCTATTGTAAACGGGTTTAGACATCGATTGCCTATTGTAAAGGATTTAGACATTGATTGTCTATTGTAAATGGTTTAGACATTGATTGCCTATTGTAAAGGGTTTAGACATTGATTGTCTATTGTAAAGGGTTTAGACATTAATTGCCTATTGTAAAGGGTTTAGACATTAATTGTCTATTGTACAAGAACACTTTGGCCTACAATCCTTAAACTCCATGTGCAGGTTGGTCATCACCAGTAGATGACTCCTGTTGATTGTGAGGTCAGTAGGTCAAAAGTCAAGGTCACAGTGACCCAGAATTGGTTGGTCAAATAATGCTTTCCAGATGATCACTTAAGATCTCTTTGGCCTACAATCCTCAAACATAGTCTGCAGATTGGTCATCACCAGAAGATGACCCGTTTTGATTTTAAGGTCAGTAGGTCAAAGGTCAAGGTCACAGTGACCCGTAATAGTAAAACGGTTTCCAGACGATAACTCAAGACCGCTTGGGTCTAGTATCTTGAAACTTGGTGTGAAGGTTGGTCATGACCAGCAGATGACCCCTGTAGATTTTGAGGTCAGTAGGTCAGAGGTCAAGGTCACAGTGATCTGGAATTGTAGAATGGTTTCCAGACAATAACTTGAGAACACGTGAGCTTAGCATCTTGAAACTTGATGTGGAGGTTAGCCAAAACCAGCAGAAGACCTATTGATTTTGAGGTCAGTAGGTCAAAAGTCACGGCCTCTGGGACTTTTTTCAGGCCACATGTATTTTCTTAATTTGTAAGGCCAAATATTTCATAAAAAAAGTTTTGAAGGCCAAATATTTTATAAAAAAAATTTGAAGGCCAAAAATGATTATTTTTTCACAGTGACTTATATAAAATTAGGTCCACGGATAGTTTGGCCTTTTCCACATTACTGATTGCATCAAAAGGGGCATACATGTTTTACATACTCTTGTTTAATTGTAGTTTTATTGCTGCAAATCAATTGTGTTTTTTGATGATACAGGTTTGGGGAACCTTCAAACAACATACAGTTTTCTCAGAATACAACCTAACCAGTGACATGTTTCACTGACATGAATTGCCTGGCTCGAAGATTATTAATGAATATACAAGACAAAAAATGTAGATGTTAACTTTGTAAATTTAATGGTACATTGACAGAATCAGGGATTCGAGTCCTAATGCAAATGTTTATTCAATCAAATTCTGTATTTTGCAATATTTTCTGTGTGTATACCAAGAAAAATACCTGGTATCTGCAGACATCGTTGTGGGAGAACTAACCATTGCTAATGGTTTGGTTTTGTTACAGACAGTATTATAGGTGTGTTCTAGTCGGAGCTTTTCACCTGAGATAAGGCACAAGATAGCAGGCTACTGATAGAGATAGTGGTAAGGAGAGTTTGGCACACACTACAAGTGAAGCTGTTCCCTGTTTTTCCAACATCCAGTCCTGAGACTCAGTTTGATATCAGCCAACATAACCTATAAGTCCATCTGAGAACCAGTCTGATATTAGTCCACCTGAGAACCAGTCTGATATTAGTCCATCTGAGAACCTATTTGATATTAGACCATTTGAGAATCAGTCTGATATTAGTCCATCTGAGAACCAGTCCTATATTAGTCCATCTGAGAACCAGTCTGATATTAGTCCACCTGAGAACCAGTCTGATATTAGTCCATCTGAGAACCAGTCTGATATTCGTCCACCTGAGAACCAGTCTGATATTAGTCCATCTGAGAACAAGTCTGATATTAGTCCATCTGAGAACAAGTCTGATATTAGTCCATCTGAGACCCAGTCTTATATTAGTCCATCTGAGAACCAGTCTGATATTAGTCCATCTGAGAACAAGTCTGATATTAGTCCATCTGAGTCCCAGTCTTATATTAGTCCATCTGAGAACCAGTCTGATATTAGTCCATCTGAGAACAAGTCTGATATTAGTCCATCTGAGACCCAGTCTGATATTAGTCCATCTGAGAACAAGTCTGATATTAGTCTGATATTAGTCCAATTGAGAACAAGTCTGATATTAGTCCATCTGAGAAAAAGTCTGATATTAGTCCATCTGAGACCCAGTCTTATATTAGTCCATCTGAGAACCAGTCTGATATAAGTCCATCTGAGAACAAGCCTGATATTAGTCCATCTGAGAACAAGTCTGATATTAGTCCATCTGAGAACCAGTCTTATATTAGTTCATCTGAGAACACGTCTGATATTAGTCCATCTGAGAACAAGTCTGATATTAGTCCATCTGAGACCCAGTCTTATATTAGTCCATCTGAGAACAAGTCTGATATTAGTCCATCTGAGAACCAGTCTGATATTAGTCCATCTGAGAACAAGTCTGATATTAGTCCATCTGAGAACAAGTCTGACATCAGCTCACAGAAAATTCAGTTCGGCATCAGTCCACCAGAGATGTATTCTGATATAAGTCCATGGGAGACTCAGTCTGATATCAGCCGCTCGAGAACAGTATGATATTAGTCTATCTGAGAACAAGTCTGAGATCAGTCCATCTGAGACCCAGTCTGATATAAGTCCATCTGAGAACAAGTCTGAGATCAGTCCATCTGAGACCCAGTCTGACATTAGACCACAGAGCACTCATTTTGGTATGAGACCCACTCAGATATCAGTCCACAGGAAACCCATTCTAACATTAGACTACAGGAGACCCATTTTGATATCAGTCCACAAGCAGATGCATTTTGACATCTGCAGTCTATGAGTGACCCAGTCCTTAAGTGACCTATAAGTGTGCAGATGAAACAAAAGCTGGAAATTGTTAATTTAAGATTTTTTTAGCTAAAATACTATTCATGAAAGTTGAAAATATTTTAACTAGATGACATAATTTTTGGAACTAGAGCTTTGTGAAGGCCTGGCTTAAAAACTCCCATGTGAACATTAATGACTTCACACTCAGTATTGGCTGAAATCCCAGGTTTTATTCTTTGATAATCATTCTAGTTTCTTCTGAGATAGCATTTTTTCTAATTCGTACAAAGTCTTCTTTAAATGTCTTTGAGAAATATGTGTGCTTTTTCTAGTGCAAACAACAACCCTTACCACTACACACACAGACCAAAGAAAATCTATTGCTGACATCTTGACATAGAAATTTTAAGTTGATTACAATCTACTTTTGTGTTTGGGAATAAAGTATGATAATACAGGACAGAATGTGAGAAAGCAACTACTGATCCTTCTGTACCAAAGACTAGTGTTGTCTTTTCAGCCAACTGGATATTGTTTTCATGATTTCATATGACTCCATGATTTCAGTTTCAATATTTTCATGTTTTCTGTGTCATCTTTTTAGCTCACCTGGCACAAAGTGACAGGGTGAGCTATTAGGATAGCTCGCTATCAGGCGTCCGTTGTATGTCCGTTCACTTTTTCCTGAAAATGACATCTTCTCTGAGACCACTGGACAAATTTTGATGTTCCTTTGGTCATTTTCAAGGTCACTGTAACTAAAAATAGAAAAACAGTAATATGTTCAATATCTTTAGTTACAATTGACATAATGTAACTAAATTATTAAGTGTGTAATACATATAAATTAAGACTTTTATTGGGATTGTGTTTGGGCTCATGGGATCAAAGTCCAGGATTGTTTTTTTTTTTAAAATAGAAAAATGGGAGAAATGAAATATCTTTAGATGCAACCAAACTTAGTGTCTTGTAAATATTATGTAAACCTTTTGTGGGATTGTATTTTGGGGTCAAGGTCAAGGACACAGTTACTTAAAAAAATGGTAATACCAGTAAATAAACTGTAAAAGGATAATATCAGAGGAGCGTCGACAACTGCAGGCCTTGCTCTTGTTTCATAGACAATGATAGCCATATGTAGGGCCATCTTGGCTCTTTTGTTTGGCAAGAAATCTCGTTTATCGATCAGTTTTATCCGCCTCCTGCTAAACTAAAATGCACTTCTTCATCTTTAAATTTAGACGGTACCATCAACTTTTTTAAGGGCTGATCCGTGAGAATTTATTGACTAAATAGCAAACAGCTTACATTGTGATCACTCTGCAGCGCATACTGGTCATGATCTACACTGGGTGCAAAGGCAGAAACATTTTCTACCAGCAGGGTTGAATTGATAGGTATTTGCCTACTCAGGTGAGCAGCCTAGATGTATGTTGGATCTCTTGGTTTTAATGATGCAATGTGTGCTGAAAAAAGCCCAATTCCTCTGACATTATACAAGATAGGTTTATAATGATTGTTTAATGCTGATGAATGCTTCCAAAGAATTAGGTAGGTAATGATTAAAGACCCATGTCTCGCACTATATGTAATTATGAACACTTACATTGCATGTTCTAGTCTCAAATCAATTTGCTTTAACTAAAAAGATTATCCAGAAAACATTTTTACAATCCTAGAAAAAGAAATTCCAGAAGTGTCTTATTAAAAAAAAGCAATCAAACTGTTGAGTACTTATTTTCCTGGAGAGGATGACTTATGAGCTGTTAAAGTATTATATAAACTGTCTACATAGGTTACTAAACATTTACATCAGTTTCTTACTCATTTTCCAGTAATGTTGCCAACAAATTTAAAGTTATTTTTATTAAAATTATTTTTATCAAGTCATTATGTATATACAACACTTATTTTTCTTTATACAGACATTTATGGCATGCACCCCCTGGGTATCAGACATGTTTGAAGTGGTTGTAAATTTAAATTGTAGAAACCCTTTCAAAATGTGACTGTTTAGTCATATGAGTGTATCGTATCAAGATTATAATAAACAACATAAATGCTTTTTTAGGCAGTTTCAAACCGGCATCCTTTGAATTTCCAGCACTGGTGAAGGGTTGTAAGGTCATAGACCCCATATGGGTTCATACCTGCAATGTTTGTAGTTGTGTGGCATTTAGTTTTCTTTGTTGTACCGAAGAAATTATGCCCTTTCTCAGCTGAATGTGTCAGTTAACTTGGTACCATTCAATGTTCAAACCTGCACTCTGTGAAAATGTTTTTATCAGATTGCATGGATATGCAGACTTGATCAAAATTGGCCTGCACTAGTTATGGGGCAGACTCAATACTTGTTGCAAGCAGGGTATTAGACATAGAATGTTTCTTCTAACCATAACGTATCTCTCTTGCAGCTCCTTTATATGCTTGAACAAGTGCAAATGTTTTCTATCAAATTTTTATCAAGTATGGTTTTGAAGTTATCTCATTTTGCAGAATAGATTAGAAATAAATAAAAAAAACAACATCATCTTCCTGGGTGTGGCATTATATCTCTGCTGATTATTAATTTCCCCTAAGCTTTGTTCCGAAGAATGCCAAGTAACAGGTATGTGGTTCGCTTTAGGTGGTGTGCCCGGGGTCCCAGATACATGGCTTATGGATTACACAGATTTACATAAGATAGGGATTATCAGATGGTTGATCTGATATAGGATGATTATCTCCTCAGGTAAAGTGCAAGAAAGACAGGTGGCAGATTACAGTAGCACTCCTGATCATTTCTAACACCGGTATCATTGAAACTGAAAAAAAAATCTTTATGCCTTAAGTTTAGTGTTTTTGATCTTTTCATTTTATACACACATTTTATAGTATGACCTGTTAACACAGTACCAAGTACCGTATTTATCCATTTCCACTAGAATATCTTTACTTCCAAGGAAAAAAATAGGGCGTCTGTTTTAGAGCAGGTGCATCAAATAGGAGAAATATTTTACATTGCCTAAATTTTAAGAATGGTTTATCTGTACCTGTTTTTAAATGGGAAACTTTGAAGTTTTTATGGTCATTTGATTAGAATGGATAAAATAATCTTACCTTCATCAAACTTTGTAAGTAGGTCTATATAAATTCTTGGCTGCTATAGAAAATGGGTCATCTTTGACGAAAATCACCATCTCTGGACTGAGCGTGGAAAACAGACCTTTGGACCCAGAGAAAACGTTTTATAGACATGAGCTATACCATCCTGTTCTCTGAAGACTAGGACGAGCAGTATCAGGCCAACCAGGCCATCCTGTTATATAAAATGTTGTCAAGATAAAAGAATGACTGATACTAACTGTTTCTCAAACATTTATCCACTATTTACTAGAATTTGCATAAAATGCATGAGATTGTTAAATTCTTAATAAGTATAATACGCTGTGTTTCTTCAGACGTCAGTTTGTTTCCTAGAGGGAGAGAAGAGTCGCAAGCAAAGAAGCCCTACACTTCTCACCTGTTTCTGTATAAATTGTACTGGTGGCTGTCTGGCAGAGATTCAGACGTATTATGACTTCTTATCTTGATACCAGCCAGGCTTAGCCTCAGACACTGCCTCCATAGTTTCCCTTTTATTCCGTCTTATCATTTACTCGATTTTTTTCCAGTCCCATTCATGTAAAATGTCTGTTGTAATTTTTTACCACCATCCTGTTTATTGATCATAGATGATAAGATGTTACTGGAATAGTTTATCAAATTTCATATTTTAATCAGTTGTAAGTTTTTATGAATGATAAAGTTGAGTCAGGTGGTCCAGGATATTAATATAGAATATATAATCATAGCATTTTAAGCTCTACTCAACTTCGGATGCCAGTGTGTGATCAAATAAATTTGATTCAAATGAAGTATTAATAAGACATTTCGACAGACTGCACAGAGTGTTCGACCAATCATGTAGCACTGTCTATTGTCTTTGAATGTTTCTAACTTCAGTTTGTTATTCACATTTTTATTAGTTGAAACAGATAATTTATTAATTTAAATCGTTTCAAGCATTTTCTTTCAGTCATATCTATCCACAAAGGTTCTGTGTGCAATTTTAGTTCAGTTCGTAAAAAATCAAAACAGCAGTCTATTTCAACTATTAGTTGGAAGGTGTAACTTACCTTTTGGTGGCCTCTAGGTCAATGTCAAGGTGACAGGGACTTCAACATCAAAACAATTTTCAAAGGTCCATTACTAACACCAAATCAAATTGTCTTTAAAATCTGGAATCGTAACAGGGAAATACAGTTTGAAACTGGCTTCTAATACTTTACAATAGCCGTGGAGTATTTCCCTGTTTGAAATACTGCTGCAGAAAAACAAGTGAATATTTGTGTATTTCCTTAGATTGACCTGAGTGGTCTTTTTGTCCTACTTTCGCTTTATTGAATGTTGTAAGCAGTCAGAGATATACTTTGCACATCATTGGAAATAAAGTTCTTCAATTGTAATTCAAAATTGGCATGCTTATTCATGTACAACCTATTAACAGCCTCTCTCTGTGAGACTTTTGGAAAATATATTTGGATATTTGAAAACTGGAAAACCTACTTTCGTTTTCGAAAAGGCAAAATATAACTTATTAATTCTTTTGTTAAACTAAAATTTTCAATACAATATGGTCACATTCGATGTAGTATGTCATAATTTTCCTTCTGAGAAGACTCCCGTTACAATTCCAGATTTAAAATAAAATTTGATTTGGTGTTAGTAATGGACCTTTCAATTAATAACACCTGTATTAAGTAGCCACCTTGTTTCAGTTGTCTCTCTTTTGATGAATCCTAGGACTGGCTGCTTGACACGGGTTTCTCTGTAATTCATTAACCTTAACCCCCCTAACTTTCTACAATGGACTTATCTATCTTTAGATGTGGACAGTATCGTGTGTATTCAAAGGGGTGCGCACTGAATGCTTTATGAACAAAAAAAAAAAAAAAAAATTTTTTTTTTTTTTTTCCAAAAAAAAAAACTTTTTTAATTTGGGGAAATGAGTGCACATAGTCACAAATGTACAGACTGAACATGATCCATGCATTTTCACGCATTTTTCAGGTTTCATTTCAGAGTTTGTTTTCTATGATTTCAACAGTGAATGAATACAGTCGCCGTGGAATTATTTATTATTTTTTATTTCACAGTTTTGGCAACATTTTTCAGCAACATACTTGAGTTATGTCACTGCTTAGGATAGTATTTAGGAAAATATTTTTCATAGTCTACTTTAATATATTTACCCAAAAAAAAATTGATAGAGAATTAATATAAATGATTATTTTTGATGCGATGTTTCTTGTTTCTTATACATGTATATCAGAGAATTGACTAGATTGAAGATTTTTTATGCTGAATGCAGGCATGATGTTTTATAAATCATGTAATATGTTGGATACAGGTGCGTAAATAGAACAATATATCAGAAGCTTTCATCAGGAAATTTATCAATGATTCTACGTCAGTAGCCCGAATGTTAAGGTGAATCAAAAGATAACGTCAGGTCGGTGGTTTTGGAGTGATCAAAGCAGTGGTTATGAAATGCGGGTATGTACGTGCATTCTTAAAATGTGTTTTCCATACCAATAGATGTTTGTTCAGCAGTTTTCAGTTTATTCCCTGACTTAAACTGGAACAAGACTGTGAGGATTGGTGTCAAGAATCTGATATAATGAATTGCATGTTTTAAAAAAAAACTTGTCATTAGTGTGGTCCTTTATATCTAACTTGGTAATAGTGGTTGAAAATTGAAAAGTGAATATTTCAGAAAAATAATATTTAGATTTCTGAAAAAATCTCAATCAAACATGGCCACAATGTAATGTGGGCACAGGATCCCGGTCAATTCCAATTATGGACCAAATAAAAGTTATGGCCCTTGATTTATGAAAATACAATGCCATACCTAGTAATAATAAATGGTTTCATTTTTTTTCCCACTAATCCTTTTAATATTAAGACAAAATACCTACTATCTTATGATCTTGGTCAAGTTGTATTAAGAGTTGTGGGCCTTTGATATATCACTTAAACACCTGAAGTGATTCAAACTAAACTTGGCAGAAGTGATGAGGACCAAGTTTGAAATTACAATTACTAAAAAAAGAATTCCATTTCAGCCCTTGTTTTCCATATTGAATACATGAGTTTCAGCAAAATTGCAAATGTGCAAAACCTAGTTGGGTATAATGGTCAAGAAATCTTGTAAAAGTCACTATATAACTAACATAAAAATTATTTTGTCAAATACTGAAAATTGTTGTAAGTTCATATATGGATGTTTGAGTATGGTTGATCTATGTTATGTGACTTTGATCTAGTTAACCACCAGCAATGGTACTCCGGTAAATTATATAGGGCCATCATGGCCATCTTGTTTACAACTCTTGCAGCGTTAAAACCAGCAAATTTGTCCTCTTCTTAGCTCCATTTTTTTTCAAGATTTATTTCTGGATATTTAAAGGACAATTTAAATGAATCAGGTTAGGGTTTAATTGATGCAAGCCAGTTTATTCGTGAATGAATTGAAATTGACTTTTTTCAGGGCCAAGACAACGAAAGTGGGGTATGAAATATGTTATAATGCACGTTTAAACTCTGTTGTACAATGAGAAAGGCTGTAGAAATGGGAATTTTAGGTGACATAATCTTATTCTTTAATGGTGTTCGACGATTGTAACAAAAGTTATGTAACAGTTTCAGGAATGGTTCTTCTGGAGTAGAAAAAAATGTTGTTTTTATCTTGTATGTTAAATATTTTTTTAAAATGTTGCCACAGTAAAAGAAACAGTACAACATGGTACATGTGGGTCATGTAAACATTTGTAATAGTTCTGTAGGTTAAATTCCTAATATCTTTTGACAATATGGAATGTCTGCTGAGGAACTGATAATCTAGACATGTTTACTTTCTACAGCCATGTTCACGTTGCATGACGCTTGATGTGCTCACCAACAGGCATCCGAAAGTCCAATCATTTGATATATACCAGTAGTAAATCTTTTTAAAAATACGAATGTAGACGTTTCTGTGTTCTGCGTGTAAGACATGATCATTCACTGTCTCCTGGAGGCTTACAACCTTGTCTTCATGGTCTTGCACAGTCTGAACAATTTTTTGGAGTTCTCTCAAGAGAGCTTTTTGTCACCGATATTGGATTGTTTTCTAGAATAGATTAATCTAGTAAATTTGCAAGTTAGACAAACATTGTTGTTGTGAAGTAATTGAATTTGTACAATATTGTCATGTTTCTTGAAAACATATTGTGTTTGTGTAACGTTACTTTTAATTTATTCACTGTAGGGAAATGGAAAATCCTCTGTTGCAGGTGTAATTACTTAGTCATGTCCCCAGCAGCATAATGTTTTAGATACTTCCGTATTTTAGTGAATTTTATCAGAAAAAGCATGTTTAACAGCAAACATATGCCCAAGGTAATGCCAGAATGCCAATGGAGAGGTTATTGAATTACTTGTAATATCGTTATATCGAAGCATGTGATCGAAGCCATGTGTTTGAAGGCATGTCTATAGCGTTACAGGCTTTGAAGAGAAGTGTTTCCACTTGTACAGAAGAAAGTGTTGGTGTTGTTGTTACAGTATCCTTATGCAACAATAATGATGTTGTAATAATTGTTGAGCACTTGCTTGTTTGAAGCTATGTGAACAATGTGCTTTTATTTCTCCGATAGCGTTCTTTGTGAATTTATCAATACAAATGTTGCTTGGACAGTGTCAGTTACTAAATTTTGTTTGAAACTTGAAAGACTTAAATACTTCCTGGTACCAAGATTTGAAACAAACTGGTTAGTCACTGTATTATTTTATGCATTAGCTACATCTTTTTTAATCTGCCCAGTTTTTGTGTAGAAATTCAGTGTAATTCAGTTCAATGTTGTGCCTTAAAGTGAAAAAAATAGAAAGATGTAGCACATTCTTTAACTGAAGGGAAAATTATTTGATGTGATTTATTCATCTGTTCATGACAGACTAATTTCCTGTTAGTTTTTAATATTAGAGTTATTGCTACATATATCATTTGGTGTCTGGATTTGTCCCAAGTGTCTCTCAAAGTCTGTTCTTGGACACACTGTAGCAATATGGTACGTTTTTTAGCTCACCTGAGCATGAAGTTCTCAAAGATGAGCTATTGTGAATGCCTGTTGTACGTCATCTGTCTGTCTGTCTGTCTGTCTTCTGTCTTTTCACTCTTAAATTGTTAACACTTTGGAAGTCACATTTGACATCCAATCTTCATGAAAATTAGTAAGAATGTTTATCTCAATGATTTGTAAGTCAGGTTCAAATCTGGGTCAACTAAGGTGAAAAACTAGGTCACCCATTAATTAACACCCATTTTGAAATTGTTTTAGTGTTTGTCTTTATGATTTCTACTCAAGATTGAATTTGCGTCACATGGGATTGAAAAGTAGGACATGAGGTCAAATCCAAGAAAAACATTGATAAAACTCCAGTAGTCATATTTTATAGCCAATCATAATGTAAAGTGGTCATAATCTTTATCTTGTCTAGGTCGAATACAGAATGTTTGTATTTATGATATATAGTAAGTTTAAATTTTGATCATAAGGTTATGTACTCGGGTGAGCAATACGAGGCCTTTTTGGCCCTCTTGTTTAAGGTATCACCTAGCCGAAACTTCATTCAGATTATTCTACATATAGTGGGAAAACTGGGTTTTTTTCCAGTAAAGTCACATGATACACAAATTGTACAATTTTCCTCTTCTTTTTTTCCAGTGAGCCAAGTCTGTCAGAGAAACAAGCCTATGCTGATTCCTTGGTCAAACTGCAAGCTGCTGAGAAATATCTAGGCCAGGCCTATTGTGTTCTTGTGTTAGGCCTAGGCCTAGAGGAGCAACATCATATGTCATGTGGTCTGTAAGTAAAATACAGAATAATTGTGCAGGACAAATAAAGATGCAAAAAAATAAAGAAATTGAAAATTATTTCACATAATTATGTTTAAAACAAAAGTTGTTCTTTTACCTGTGGTTTTGCCTTCTTTTGGCTCTCACTTTGTGAAATATGTCACAACACAGATGCTTGGGGTGTGGACTCGCCACCCAATCTATACTTGTCCCATGTTGTACGGAACGTATATAAATACAAGATTTGAAACAACTGAAAACTCCAATCGCATATTTAAGGCATTCGTGTAAATAAGGAATAACTAACCAGATTTTCCGATGCAAAACAATATTCTGAATAAAATCCCACTCCAAATTGCATCGAATACGGTTGAATTAAGAGAATTTCGAGGAAAAACACTTCTGTCACTTGCGCACAAATCAGATTTAGTATATACATGAAGTTAAAAAAATAGGTTCCCCGCATCGCAGTATATGAAATAGCGTGCGCGAGGTACCATTACATTTACAGCGGGGATTTTGTCTTGTGGGAATGCTATATATAGCGGTAAATTTTAAAGCAGATTTATAAATAAAACGACTGGTTACATTTTTATTGCCTAAAGTTTTCGAATCGTTACTATTTTTAGAAACAGTATAGGTGAGATGTGATAGAGGAAATCGATTTGTTTCAAATCTTGTATTTATATACATTGTCACCATAAACATGTGATCAGTAGGTAAGTAGAATAAAGAACTTGCATTTGTAATTGGTTAGCTAACACACAGTTGTAGGATGTATAGAAGGTACCACTAACAAAGTTTGCTCTCTATTGGTATGCTACGACCGGATGTAAACATTACGCACACACAGAGCATGCGCGGGCGTTTAACCAACCCATATATTTAAATTAATTCGTTACGTTTTTGAATCAGTATTATGTTTTTAATCCCGTTCTCACTATACATAATAGAAGTGTGAGTATAAATGAATATGTTCAGAGTAAATAATAAATTTTTCCTACTCCGGCGGAGTTTCGATCTCTGATCTATCGCGTGTCAAGCGGGAAAACATGGCACTGCGCTACCGAGGCTTTGCTTGATAGAGCGTATAACTTCGTTTATCACCAATACAGAGGTTTGTTTCGGAATGGCGGTACAAATTTATGTAAACAAACGAATTTAACTTCCCAGACACTTTTAATAAGAAGTGGACACATTATAAACTTGGTAGTTTCATAAAGTATATTCAAATATCTATTGAAAAAAAATTGTCTGCATGTTCACAAAAATTTCAAGTTGGTTTAAAAGGCTATCTTCAGCCGCTACCCGGCGACAGAATCTCTGTCGTTCTGATGAATTCCTGAACTTTATAACACTTGTAAACTATCAATCATCGGTCAATTTTTATCATATTTCTTTTATTTTATTTATCATTCAATATACAATCAAAAACCATCAAGTTTTCTTACATGGAAGAAAACTGTTAAACGTGGCGAGCTTTGTAAACAGACATGTGTCGATTTCCAGGGCACAATAGCGCGCTTACCGTAATTCTAATATGGCGGTTCATTTGCATAATTTATTCATAAACGCAGGAGCATAGAACTTTGTTAGTGGGTACTGCAGTGAGCAGGGGCAAGGGTCAGGCCTAAGGGGATGAGGTCCAGACCCCAAGCATCTGTGTGTCACAAAACTATAACTTTCTGTGTAAATTGTTTTCTTTATACAGATCCCGTGTGTCATCTACAGACAAAGACAGGGCTATGTTTGAGGTGAGTGTCAGACTTACAAGCCTTTGAATACACTGAACTTCAAGCTTGTCTATTATTACCACTTTAAATGTAAGAGGGTTGTAGAATTATTCCATTATTGGTCAGAATAATTTGTAAGGTCAATTAATTCATTTTGAGATAAAAAAGTTTAATCATTTTTTTGAATATTTATAAAAAGTCCCACAGTGTGTAGGTTATTGCAGAGCAACTTTCTAATATTTTGATACCTACTTTCACCTGTTATCAGATTTGAATACTTCTTAATAACTACAGAAACTGTTATAAGTTATCTACCAGTCATATGACCAGTTTGCTGTTCTGTCCGTCTGTCCATCGGTCCATCTGCAAATTCCATTTCCGGTCTGTATCTTCCACATGCATTGACCAATTTTGATATAACTTCACACAATGGTTATCCATACCACTAGAGTGTTTCATGCATATCAACCAGCTACCTACTCCCAAGGTCAAGGTCACATTTAGGGCTCAAACACTACTACAAGCAATTTAGTTTCTAGTCTGTATCTTCCACATGCATGGAATTTGATATACCTTCACACAATATTGTTACCCATGTGATGAAGGTATATCAAGCACAAAACCTGCTCCTCAGGTCAAGGTCACACTTAAGAGCTCAAACTCTGTAAGTTAATGTTACATTGCAATACATTTTTTTCCTTTCAGCTCTATATCTTAGTTGTGCATGGACTATTTCAATATAACTTCACATGAGTTTTACCCTTGTGATGAACACACCTAGCCACCTACTCCTGAGGTCAAGGTCACACTTAAGGTTCAAAACCTTTCACATGGTGTTTAATTGCAATGTTTCCTGTCCTCATGATAGCTTGTACATGCTTGGGCTGTAGTCCCACAATTGTTACTGGTACATAAGGACACCCAGCCACCTACTCTCAAGGTCAAGGTCTTATACCATGGTTTTATGTAGGTGTATTTTTATTGCCACCTGTACAATCATGTAAACAAAATTAAATGAACTGTGACATACGTGTTCTCCTCAGCATTTTCATTGTATTACCTTTACCATACCATAAATGTGTACACCCTTGTTTAAAGATTGCTCCAAACTAGTAGGGGTCTGCTGCAATATGCAGGCAATACCTCATAAACTTGTTCTCTCATAGATTGAGTGTCATGGGTTCGAGCCCTAGTATTAAAAATGTCTATTTATGTGAGAAAGTTGACAGTTTCTTACAAAGGTTGGGGATCTAGTACTGGTTCTTCTCAGGAACGATGGTTAGGTAAACTGTCTGTCTGTAAAAGTGACTGAAATACCATTGAATTGGGCATTAAAGTCCTACAACAACAACAACAACAGAAACCATTATGCCTTAAATTTAGATTGATATATAGAGAAACATGCTGCTGATTATCATAATTATATAATGATTTTCATTTAATTTAATAATCTGTTTTAAGAAAATGCAGATACTGTTTTGTTGAAAAGAAATAAGATTTTTGAATGGATACAGGGTGTGCATTATTTTTTTACTAAATGGACTACTTAAAGATATACCAAGAGATTTTAGTTTGTTTGCTGTTGTAGCAATTCAACTGAATAGATTTATAGACTGATTCCCGTTATCTGCACTTCAGCATATTGAATGTTCAACAGACTGGGAGCCAAAACCTGGTTTTGTGCATGATACCTTCACAGAAAGCCAAAGTGAGCCAGTTGCTAGGAATAGTGCATAGCAATACATTAATTATTATTTAATTGTTATAATTATTTCTAAAAAAAAACAAAATATTTTTCAGACATTGTATTCTTTCTGCACATTTGTTGTATGGATCGCATTTAGACGGAAGGACTACGAAGCTGTGAAAAAAGAAGTTGGCAGGTAAAAACATTAATTCTTGTACTGCTGGCAGCAGATGATTTCGCCAGTGTAACCAGTAAGCACAAGATTCTGCCAGTGTAACCAGTCTAGACATTTACACATACTCCATGATCATGATCTGCAGTGGTTGCTATTCGGTAATTTTCAGCAAGCACCTCCATGAACAATTAATGGTGCAGTCTGAAGGTTCAGGGTAATGGTTTCTTGTCACAGTATGCAACCAAATATCACCTGGCTGTAGGAAGGTTGTCTACGTTTAAGAAATAAATTGACTTAGAAATTAGATTGTTGGTTTAAAGAAAATGCTGACTTGAGGTTATCAGACGTCTCACTGATTGGAGGTCATGGATTCATGCCCCGCTATAGACCTGACTCTTTATGTGAGAAAGTTGGTAGCTTCTTACCAAGGATGGAAGTTGAGTACTAGTCTTACCCAGGAACCAAAGAAAATAAAGTTTGGAGACTTTCACATGACAATATGATGTAACAAAGAAAGTTGTCTATATTGAAAATTTACAATTTCAGCATCAGTCAATGAAGTAAGAACAGAGGATGCATTTGTAGTAAATTACATAACATGAAACATTTATTCTATTAATGCAAAGCATTTATATCTCGAATGCCGCTGCTCAAAAAACAGCAGGTATTCCAGCATTTATTAATTAAGGAAAATGAGGTTAATGCAAAGGCATCACTTGCTTCATCAGCAGCAATTTGTAGAATGTAGACTTCACATTAATGTAGATTCTCTGCATGTTCACCACATTTTAGAATTGAGTCTTGGTGTGAGAAAACCAAGGTTATTCCTTTGCTCTGCTTGTACCATCTGCGCAGTCTCGTCTAAATCCATCTGTTCACTTATCAATCACAGATGGACATAGTGTTATATAGCATCTATGCGAGTACAGTCATGTTTCACAATGAGAACGCTTCTTACTTTTCTTTTTTTTTCTTCTTTGTCCAACTCAGTGGTCAAGGGATTATGGTTGCTGACTTGTAAACAGTGAATTCACTGATCAAGGAACATAGGTTGGAGCCCCGCAGTTTGCAGATCCTTGTGTGGATGTTAGTCTAGTACTGGTCCTTCCCAGGAATGATGGTAAATTGCCCATCTGTATATAACTGGTGTTAAAACCAGAGAAAAGGTATTTATGCCCCCAAGATTGGCATATCAAAATTGCACAGTCCGTCTGCACCCAAACGGTGTGGGTTAAGCGGCTATGGCAACAATAGGTAACAGTAAATTCTCTTTGATGTTATTCGTTCTGTTTGTCGTATGTGGCTATTTTTGGGCTTATGTGGCTAAAAAGTACAATAGTGAGAACAGAAGAATAGCCACACAACTGCCAATTTTTAGTTCGTCCTTCTGTCTGTCCGGGCCCAATAGAGGGAGTTAGTGGTTATGGCAACAAAAGGTAACATTGAAATCTCTTTCTTGTAATTCATTCTGTATGTCATATATGGCTATTTTTTGACGTATGTGGCTAAAAAGTACAATAGAGAGAACTAAAGAATAGCCACACACCTGTCAATTTTTAATATGTCTGTCCGTGTGTCCGGTATTCCGTTTTTTCATGTCTGGGCTGTAACTCTGTCATGTATGAAGAGACTTTCATATAACATGGCACTGTACTTAAAACAAGCAAAATGCTATATACATGCACACATTCATTTACGGGCTGTAATTTTGTCATATGTGAAGGAATTTTTTCAAATTATATGGCACAACTGTTAAGCACCTGAAGACAACATGTAGTTTGCAAGACCCAAGTCCCTAACTCAAAAGTCAAGGTCATACTTAGTGTTTGAAGGTAAATGCGCACATTTGTGTCCCGATTGTAACTCTGTCATGCATTGAAGGATTTTAAAATAACTGTTCAGCACATCAAGATGATGTGTCGTGTGCAAGACCCATGACCCTACCCCAAAGGTCAAGATTATGCTTAATGGTTATAGAATCCTGTATACATGGTAAATGTCATGCATGAAGGATTTTAAAATTACATTGTTGAGCACATGGAGATGATGTGTTACATGCAAGTCCCATGTCCTTACCTTGAAGGACAAAGTCACACTAAGAGGTCAGAGGTTTTAGAATCCTGTATATATGCCCATGTTCGAGTTTGGGTTGTAACTCTGTTATACATTGAAGGATTTTAAAATGAATTGAAACATGTTGTGGGCAAGTACCAGGTCCACACATTGAAGGTTAAGGTCACAGACTGTTAGACACAACATTTGGGGCTGTAATGTATCTAATGTCAGTGGCCAATACTTGACCACTGCTGATAAGCCCTGCCACTTCCACTCTGCCTCTCTGATACCACATGTTGTAAACATATAGTTAGAATAGATTTAGTAACCAAACACAAAGGTGTTGTTTTCAGTGGCATTCATCACTTATGAGGTACAGCTCCTGTTTTGCTACGACTTTGAAATTAAATGTTCCGTTGTTTGCACGGTATGGCTCACATAATCATGAACCTAGAGCACAATATTTGTTATAAAAATGATTGAGAATGTCAATTTTGTATTTCAGAATGTTGAGATCGGATACTTTTAATCCTGCAATCAGAGTAAAGAATGCACCTGAAGGTAAGACACCTGGAACAACTTTGACATAATTGCGGAATAAAATAGTCCCATAAGAATAATCAGAAGATTTTTTGTACAATCAAGGATTTGTACATTTGATTAATAGGCTTCGTACAGATTACACTCAACATTGATTGTAATAAACATTTGATGTAATAATCTGTTAACTCAGACATTATATAGGTGAACAAAAAAATAAAAGTGCAGAAAGATTTGTTAGAGATTTTGCTGATACAGTAAACTCTGCTTATAACGAACTCCTCGGGACCTATCAAATTTGTTCCTTATATCTAGAGTTCCTTATATCAAACAAGTTCCTTATATACCATGTATATTATATCAAACTAAAATATATAACGAACTAGTATTTTTTAAGTCAAATGCAATGAAATCCGAACCATCAACTCTGTTGCTTTTGAATTTCCTACCTCGTTTTGAAAAGTTATAAAGATCTATAACTGTTCAGTATAAAAATATTCATGCTATATCTGTAAACCTAAGTTAAATAATTACAAGGAGTAATAAAAAAACGGTTCTTGTTTTAATTGGCAATACTTAAACACATACACTAAGTTACAATTACATGTGTGTACTAAGATCACTTTTTGCAATAATTATATATGTAAATAACAAGTTTGTAATCTATCGGTAACACTGCAGTGAGTAATACATGTACATGTACAGTACATGTATACAACTCTATGCAACTGGTTTAAAGAAATCCAGAATTGAATGTTGCGTCTGATTTTTTCTCTTTTAAAAATCTAGTAGGTTTCTGAAAACTGGCTCATCAGTACCCGTTGCTGATTCAAAGTATGCTCTCTGGATCGAAAAGTATAAAATGGTTTGTGAATGTACACATGTAAATGTTTTATGAAAGGACAGACATTTAAAGACTCTGTATATATAAATACCAATTGATGAAAGCTGACTTGCTTGTTTGACATAATTTGAAATATTTAGCAAAGTGATTTTCCCGATATGGGATTTCTCTCCCCCTGCATGTCTTTATAGATACGATCACAATTATTTACATTAAGTAATAATCACTTGCGATACTGGTATGAGACCAGTTTCCGACAGAAAATCGAGGTTTTCTGTATATATTTTTGAAAATGTGTCTTGTAAACAAAAGTCATCTACACATTTACAAACGTAAGTTTATCCCCTTTTCAATGATGTAAACCAGACCAGTATCTTTTGCGCATGCGTACCAACATTTGGGCTCCGAAAGGATAGCCTAATTAATGTTAATTAGATAAGGTTCAGTACCAGTTTCCGACATAATTCCATCTTGAACAGTTTTGGAATCATAAATGATTTATATCTGCAAGATCTTTTATTTCGTAAATTGCAAATTCCTTACCCTACTTTTCCGATGCTCGTAACGAGTGTCTGTCTATTATCCGCTCCTTGCCATCCATTTCGTACATCACTATTATCATTTAACAACACTTAGACTGTGCTATGTTTTGCAAGCAATATTTTTTTATCAGCATTCTTTGACTTAATAAAAGTAAATTGATATCAGGTTTAATGAAAAATAAGTATTTCAGAGGAGTTTTAGAAGTTCGTCTGTTTTTCCGGTGCCAAGGCAGGAAACTGCCATTTAAATCATGCACACTTACGGTTATCTCCCGCGCATGCGCATATCCCTCACATGTTGACATGTAAACAAATTCGGTGACAGAGATAAAATGTAAAACTTCTTTGTAAATGTTTATCTTTAGAAAATGAAATTTTGTTTGCTGCTTGTTAGGACGATAGTGTTCGAAATTATATGGCACTCCCATTCTGAATAGTTACGCTAAAGCTATGATAACGAGTAGTCAGAAACTGGTACGATTCGGAAACTGGTCTCATGCCAGTAGTACTTAGCAATTATATATGTATTTTCATTTGAATATATACATGTGTAATGCTTTACCTTTATGAATAATAGCTACAAGTGTGCTATGAAAAATATGATGCAGATGGCAAAAGAAAAATACAGAATCAATGGATTTTTTTAACTCATCGGAACATATTTGTAGTTCGATATATACGATTACTTTAATGTACATTTTTTACCAGAAAATGTTGTTCATTATATCTGAAGTTTCCTTATAATGGGAGTACGTTATAACTATATATATTTGCATTAAACAAAGAAGGGAAAAAATTTTGGGGAAAAAAAACTGTGATATCCTGAGTAACATTATATCCATAGTTGATATATAAGCAGTTTACTGTAATGACTTTTCTAAGCCAGTATCATGGAGTTTACAATTAAAGGTCCCATTGATTGAAAAAAATTCTTTTTAACATTTGAATATTATTCGTCAGCAAATGCAAATTTGATAATTTTTAACGAAAAATACCGAGTGGTTACCTGTCGAAAGCCTATAAAGTTGTCAAAAAACACACCTGTACGTGAAAGTTACATAATATTTCCGAATACTTCAGCAGTTACCATCGCTAAGATTCTGGAGTGACGTCATAAGAGTACAATCTATAAATTGGATAACAGGTACACTAACAACAACGATCGCGGTAATCTCTTATTAGCTCTTCAAGAGTAAAGATGAGGATATTTTTATCCCGTGATAGAGTATAATACCGTGTAATGTTATTAAAATTATTTGATTAAAGTATAAAAATACAGAAGTTATGTCAGAGGTTTTTTTTTATGCAAATGACACCAATTTCTGTTTCTGTTTTTTCTATCAAAATGAAATCATGTTTCATTCTTAAATGTGTAAGAAAAGTACCATGTAAATGTATAAACGATATAAATGTAAACATGCATTGTCTTACAAACTAGATCTATACAAATATGTATTTCATTGATGATGAAAATAAACACAAATGCCCGTCTAATTACAATATCTAAAATGATGAGCTTGATTTTTCATGACACGTTTTCTTGTGGGTAGTTTAAAGAATTAGATTTACAATTGAATTAAGAATGTAAATCAAAATAGTTTACACGCTTTTGTTGGTTAAAAAACAATTCTGCACGCAAATCTATAAAAACCTGATATCTACCTAATGATACGTGTCAATATTTCACTTTAAGAAAAATATTTCATTCCAGTACATAAATGTGCCATGCAACAAAAATATATACATACTGAACATTTATAAGGTTGCTAAGGAAAGTTTCTTTTGCGAATGCTTTTTACACCCAGTTGTATATATTTATGTTTTTCAAGATTGAGACTTGAAAAGATAAATAATGGTTTCAAATTTTAATTGGGCACTTTGCATGTTGATCTATATTGTTGTTGTTGTTTTTGTTGTTGTATATTGTTGTGTAATTATCAAATGCAATTGACCAGTGTGCAATCTGCAATAATGTGTGACCAGTTAGATTGCTGGCAGGGGGCCAATTAACAACAAATCATATCATCCTTTGTTGTGACTATGCCCTTGGGCTAGATTAACATGCAATTCCTTCAATGGTTAGATCTGCGCTAATTATTTACCATGGATGACGTTGTTAAAACGAAGATATTATTAAGAATTTGAAACTTTTATGGATTACTGGTGTTCCCCATGTAAAGTTAGGAACTTCTAGTAGAGTAACTGTTTTATTCTATATAGGGCTTTTGTTCTACATTATTTTATTTAAATGATTTTTAATATAAATGCCAGCTTTTTTAATAAAGAATTAGATCTTAAAAACATGTGCTTAAATAATATCATAATATTTTGTAATAAAGTACATTCTTTGTAACAAAAGTTTCGACCCAATATTCTAGAATATGATTAAGAAGTCGGTCATGATTTACGTTAACAAGTAAAGTTCACTTGGGGAAATCTAGATTGGAAAAGTTTGTAACAAACAAAGTCTTAAACTTTTCCTAAAGAAAATAATTAATTTGAATAGATCAGATCATTCTACAAAGGCGAATTTTAAATAAATTTCTTTTTCTTGTCGTGCATGAGCGATTAGTTGCTAATCTGGAATTTTGAAACGTATCCCGCAGTCACAGTTCGGACCCGAAAGGTATATATTAAACAGGGCGACATTAACATATAAGATGAATAATTTATGTTTTGGTGAAAGATTGGGCCGGGTTTTATAAGAATGACTTTCCAGGGCCCAAACTTCATGCACTCTGGTCCCTATTATCACTGATTTTTCATATTAGAGTCCCAAGGTATACTGATGTAGCTATTCCCCCATTTGTTGCATCACCCAGAACACACCAAGCGCCTCCCATTTACAAAAATAATATAAATTGTAAGTTTATCGGGAAATTTTACACGGATTTTGTGTGCTCGTTTACTATAATCAATGTAACGGATCTTTCTTAGTTTTTAAAATGGCGTCCCACGGAAACTTTTTCGATATTTCTGAAGTGGGGGGAGGGGAACATTGTATATCCGGCCAATTTGTATTGGTGATTTATGTCCCAATAAACACGTTTACTGTCGAAAATTTCTGCCCAACTGGGTTTTAATTAACAAATGGCTTACAAAATATTAAGAGGTGAAATTTTCAATCAATGGGACCTTTAATTTACAGCATTTGAGTTCCTGGAGAGAGATTTATGAACAAAAAAAGACATGTAACACAAGTTGATTCTCCAGAATCCTGATAATTATTACACACACAAAAAAGAACACATGATGTAGTATCAGTATTAGCTAAAGGAGGTGTTCATGCACATTTGTTATGGTCTACTTGACTGATATTTATGTTATTGATGTACTAGTATGCATTGCACATTCCTTATGTCTTCACTAGGTTATCATGTCTTCATTTGTATTATCTGTTGTTTTTTATCAGACAGTTGCTGTGTCCTCAGGTAATTGTGTTCTGAGGGGCCAAAAACCGCTGTGTCCTCATTTGGTCAGTGTGCCCTTACTCAGTTGTGCGTCCTCATCTGGTCAGTGTGCCCTTACTCAGTTGCTGTGTCCTCATTTGGTCAGTGTGTCCTCATTTGGTCAGTGTGTCCTAACTCAGTTGTGTGTCCTCATTTGGTCAGTGTGTCCTTACTCAGTTGTGTGTCTTCATTTTGGTCAGTGTGCCCTTACTCAGTTGTGGGTCCTCATTTGGTCAGTGTGCCCTTACTCAGTTGTGTGTCCTCATTTGGTCAGTGTGTCCTTACTCAGTTGTGTGTCGTCATTTGGTCAGTGTGTCCTTACTCAGTTGTGTGTCCTCATTTGGTCAGTGTGTCCTTACTCAGTTGCTGTGTTCTCATTTGGTCAGTGTGCTCTTACTCAGTTGCTGTGTCCTCATTTGGTCAGTGTGTCCTAACTCAGTTGTGTGTCCTCATTTGGTCAGAGTGTCCTTACTCAGTTGTGTGTCCTCATTTGGTCAGAGTGTCCTTACTCAGTTGTGTGTCCTCATTTTGGTCAGTGTGCCCTTACTCAGTTGTGTCCTCATTTGGTCAGAGTGCCCTTACTCAGTTGTGTGTCCTCATTTTGATCAGTGTGCCCTTACTCAGTTGTGTGTCCTCATTTGGTCAGTGTGTCCTAACTCAGTTGTGTGTCCTCATTTGGTCAGAATGTCCTTACTCAGTTGTGTGTCCTCATTTGGTCAGTGTGTCTTTACTCAGTTGTGTGTCCTCATTTGGTCAGAGTGCCCTTACTCAGTTGTGTGTCCTCATTTGATCAGTGTGTCCTTACTCAGTTGTGTGTCCTCATTTTGTCAGTGTGTCCTTACTCAGTTGTGTGTCCTCATTTGGTCAGTGTACCCTTCCTCAGTTGCTATGTTCTCATTTGGTCAGTGTACCCTTACTCAGTTGTTGTCCTCTTTGGTCAGTGTGTCCTTACCAGTGTGGTCCTCATTTGGTCAGACCCTCCCAGTTGCATGTTCTCATTTGGTCAGTGTGCCCTTACTCAGTTGCTATGTTCTCATTTGGTCAGTGTGTCCTTACCCAGTTGCTTCGTCCTCTTTGTTGTGTGCTGTGTGCTTGCTCAGTTGTTTGTCCTTTCTGGTTTTATTACAAATCCATAGCTGTTCTGTCTCCAAAGTCTCATTGAAACATTGATTTCTTTATAGGGTAACACTGAGATGTTGTAACATGTTACAAAATTGTTGATGAAGACTATGTTACATTGATACTGAGATTTTGTGTTTGGTTTTGAATGCAAAATCTATGTGTAACATTTTATACATAGATGAAATGTGAATTTCTCATGGAACTGATTTAGCAAAAGAAAAGATGCACAATTAAGGTTTTGCTACAAAGTAAATCATGTGATATCTGTTCTTACATTTTGAATTAATTACACCTTCAAAAACAACTGGCGATTATTTTTCATTTTAAATCTATTTCTGTATTTCAAGCAAAATAGGCTAACTGGTTTTCTCAGCTGTTACTTTGATGACTGTAGAAGAACTGCTGTATTGTGCATGTTGAGGGATGTAAGATATTTGTAAGTCTGTCTTAATTTGCTGCAAGTTACACCTGTTCTGGATTAAACTCTAGATCTGCTGTAGGTACAAGAATGTTAACAGATTGATTGACTTCATTCAACTTGTCTGTTCTGACTGAAATTTATGAAACTTTCAGAAAAAGACCCAGAGAAAAAGGAAGAAAAGTCAGGTGAAGGAAAGAAAGAAATTAAAGTGGAGAAGAAAATTACCCCTGCAGAGTACAGGAGGCTACACCCGTAAGTTGATTTATTGAATGTCTAATTGGAAGATAAGAGTTTCTTTAGAAAGATCTAAACTCCAAACTGTTCTGGTACAGGCACAAATTGCTGGTGAAAAATACATTAGTCTAATTATGCTAGTTAATTTTGGGTGTGTGTTGAAGTCATGTACCAGTAATTAGTTATCAAACAGAATTGTTTTTACATTTCAGGAAAAGGCCAGCAATAAAATCTATAATACAGTGAGTACAGATTGGTTACTGAACTTTTTTTTATGAAGAAGAAGAGCATTTTAGTTCACTACCTGTTTAATCAGACATAATTGGGACCTGCTGTGTGAAATAACCAATTTTAAGCCTTGGCAACCTCTATAATTCCTGGGATCAGCCTGCACATCTGTGCATCATAGATGACCAGCCATTTTGAAACCTGTTTCCATTATATTACTGTTCTATCGATCTGGCTTTTGTATTTGCTTTCATGGAAAAATTTTAACTGCAGATTTGTTTGTAATACATGAAAGTATTTTAACAATTATGATGAACACATTAATTATCAGGAAGAGGGAATTTTATTTACAATTAACAAGACTAACAATAACAATTAATCTATTATGTCACCCTCTATTGGAATATGGTAGAAATGCTTAGTATCAAGTGTCGTTGTGCATATCACCTTGGTTAAGTTTTTCATAACACCCACTTTAGTTCAAACAGGTATTGAAGGTATAGCTGTGCACTTATAATACTTGGGTACCATCATAACCTCCAGGTCTACAGGGAAGAGTACATACACTCTGTCAAAGATTTTAGTAGAATTGAATTGCCTATTATTTTACTTAGAAAGTGTATTGAGCTTGGTTAAGCTTTTTAGTTGTCCAACTGGCTTTATTTCAAAACCATTGGAGGTATTGTCCATTGAAACTAACCATACTTCTTTACCGTCATGACCTACATGAACAGAGAAGATTAAATAACTCTGGCAGAAAGTTCACCATTTGACAGAATGTATGCCCCTTTAACCAAAAATACTTTGAATATGGGTAAAGTCCACTTATTGGCTTAACCCTTGAGATATTGCTTTGAAACTTTGAATGTCTTGTTTCTATGATTACCCCCATCTGTAGGCAAGAGAAGGTAACTCTGTGAGGGATTTGGCTTAAAAATGTTAACCACCTTTATCGACCCTTAGAATCTTGGTAAAGTTACTTCCCTACAGTCCACTTTTTACTAAAATAGTTTAGATATTAAGTTTAAAGCTTGAATCATGATCCCAAAACATGGGCAGGAGAAGGTAATTCTGTCAAGGATTTTATGTGAATTATGGCCCTTTTTGTCTTAGAAACTCAGTTAAAATTTTCATTATTGTCCACTTGTTGACTTAAACATTTGAGATATTACTTTGAAAGTTGGAGTACTTGTGTACCATCATGAGACCTCATCTGTAAGCAAGAGAAGATAACTCTGTGAAAATGTTTCTTGATTTGTACTTAGAAATTGAGCCTAGTTAAAGTCTTGTGTGCCCTTAACTGTCAAAATTTTGTTTTATTGGCAAGCACCATAAATTACTTAGAAATACGTTGACCTACTGAGAGCTCTTATTGCCTTAACTTAATTGTTGACAATTAACAAGACTAACAATAACAATAAATCTATTGCGCCTCCCCTCTATTGGGGAGACATATGATTAGGTGACTGTCCGGATCTGTCTGTCTGTCACAAAAAGTTTGTCTAGGCCACTCCTCAGGATTGACTTTCTTAAGACTTTTGCAGGAAGCATCGTTATGACTAGACTAGTTGTGCATATATATATATTTGGTAACTAAATTAAACTGGTCAAGGTCATATGGAAGACATGAGTTTTTTCATGAAAAAGAATCTCTAGTTAAGGATTGTTGATTTGACTATTATTGCACTTTCGACCTTGGGAAAGCTCAGTTAAAATTGTCCATTGGCTTGTCCACTTGCGTTGGCGTAACCATTTGAGATATTACTTCTGTTCGAGTTTTGTTTATCCGGGCTGTAACTTATCCATGGATCAAGGGATTTTAAATAACTTGGCACAAATGTTCACCATCATGAGGCAGAGTGTCATACACCAGAACCAAGTCCCTAGGTCTAAGGTCAAGGTCACACTTAGAGGTTAAAGGTCAAATCAAGAATATCTTTGTCCGGAGGATTTCTTCTTCATGCATGGAGGGATTTGATGTAACTTGGCACAAATGTTCACCACCATGAGCTACCCTTGTTTTTAGAATTATTTCCCTTTGTTGTTACTATAAATAGCTTATGTTGTAAGTTTTCTTATTACTGGCCTTAGAGAAAAATCAAGACCACTTTTCTGTGGTACAACATGCATGTTACATCCAATATTTAGGTGTATTTTGACCTATCTCTAGTTTCTAAGGAGTTAGCTCTTTTGACAGCTGGCGGCTTGACATGTTGCACGGGGGCGTCTAGTGTTATTGCTTCTAAATATAAAAAGTTAGTAATTATGTCTCCCACCAGGGCACCAGGAAGTGGTTTTGAGATATATTGATTTTGTGCTGTCTGTCAATTTGTCTGTCTGACTGTCATAAAATTTGTACAGACACCTCCTCTTACATGCCTGGATGGTTAAGTCCCAAGTGTAGTTGTGCATATCATCAGAATTTTCTACTTCATTTTTTTTTATGAGTTATGGATCTTTGAAGATATTTGGCGTTTTTAGATGACATTGTGATATTCAGTAAAATTATGTCCGCGCTTCTTCTCCAATACCCCAAACTGTAGTTTCATTAAACTTTGCAGGAAGCATCAGTATGAAGTCTAGTTGTGCATATTTTAAATTTGGCTCACTAGCTCAAATGTCAAGGTCATAGGGGTGGGAGACATATGTTTTTTATGAAAAACAATTACTACTTATAAATTGATTCTATCAATAATGATAATTTTGTTTTACGAAGAAGATAAAGTGCCTGACTATAGCTGAAAATTCCCCAGAATCTTCAAAAACCTTCCGAAAAATGTATAGGTTTGCACAATTATTACTTTCTAAACGTTATATAGAGGATAAAATCATCAAAACATTTTAAGATTTTGGCAAATTAAATGTCAGCTAAGGTCAGGTGCTACCATGATTTTGATTACTTATGAAGAAGTGGGAATCATTTACTCCACAGTCAGAGATCACCTGCCATTGTAGCGATACTGCCGTCTCCTAAAGAAGAGGCTCATTGGCTGTTCAAGACACGTAGACCTCTTTCTCCAAAGTAAGCATTTTATTCAGGTAGATTCTACTTGTGATAATAAACTTATGACTTTCATTAGAAGTATGAAAATGTCTGTCTGATGATAATGGATGGAACTGGTGTAGATTTTCTTGTTCTTTTTATAACTGTTTAAATTTCTCTGTTTTTATGTTCAGAATTTAATGTTACTGAATGTTATTGCAAGAGAATGTTTTGTTTTGTGTTTTTCAAACATTTCAGTTTGATGAACATATATTACTGGTATAATTACATGCACTGTATTCTGTAAGCTTTGAATGTTTTCATACATCATAGAACCTGCTCTTTCTGGGTTGTAGCATATCTGTCTCCTCAATGAAACACCATACAGTAAAACAACATTCATTCACTCTCAGGACTGACAAAATGTTTTATTTGTAGAATATTATTTACTATGACATAATTTGAATTCTTTATTAATCTTAAGGGGCAACTTAAACTGAATGTTGAATTATGGCAGAGAATCATGTTAGAATATTATATTCACAAGTTTAGAAAAGTAATATTTTGTTTTGTAAAATTACTAAAATTTTGACGATGCTCTTTTATGAGTGTATCAAATTGACCATATGTTTATTTCTTTTCAGTTTTCTGTGTAAAATTTGCCACAAGTGAATTTATTTTTAGTTCCTTTAAAAAAGTACTCAAATGTTCCCTGGCTAGCTTTTCCACATATTTATGCAATATCTGAACATGTGTTTATTATTTATAGGGCAAAATTAACTACATTTATTTCTTTAGGATTCCATTTTTTGCAACTAGCCATATTTGTATGTATCAATTTTTTATTTATTTTGGGCACTATTGCCCATATGCATTTGCTTTCACTTTCCAGGATGGAATTAGGCATGATAGTATTCATGGGTATAAGATTGGGCATTTGTGTGTTTATTTTCAATTCTTCTGGTAAAATTTGCCATGTTTGTAGTTGTTTTCAGTACTTGGTGAGATTGTTGCTGTTTGTATAAATTTGCTTTCAGTTCCATAGTTAACATTGGGCATGTGTTACTGTTCAATTCTCTTGTTGAGATTGGTCATGTTTGTTTTCCTTTTTAAGTACCTTTGATAAGATTGGCCATACAGTTAAACTTCATTCGTTCAAACTCAAAGGGACCGTCGATTTTAGTTCAAGGGATGGGTGGTTTGAGCCATCAAGGTCCACCAGTCATGGGTCGATATACTGCAGAAACTTGAATATAATGCACAGTTTAACCCAGGTTTTATATTTTTCATACTTCCAAGAATAAGTGTGTATTATACACGAAGATTGGACCTCAGAAATCTGTCCCAGCATAAAAATAAAGCTTAAATTGGCAAATTTCAGTCAAATTATTGCATTTTTTAAAAACGTTTTGAACAGCTTTTTATCCTGTGGGCCTAAAAGCCCATTTCCTATACCAGTATACCCAACTCTCTGAAAACGAAACAGATATCAACATGTTTTATATCATTGGAAACTCATTAAATAGTATATCCCTTTCATAGAAAATCTTTAATTCATGCCAATTTACTACTAATTTTTATCAAAATTGTAAAGAAATTCAGTTTACCTTTAACTGTTCATTTACCAAGGTGCTATAAACATACACCTTTCAACAACGCGGGTCTATTATAGGACTGATCAAATGTGTAATTGTTTGCCGGATTATTGAGACTGACTCGAGCAAAAGGATATAATTGACAATGAAATAAATCTGAAGGGACAGCCAGGAAGGTTTGAGATGATCGAGAGATTTGGTTCTAGGTTTCGGAGGTGGAACAATATGATTTATAGAGAGATTTGCTGGGACCGTCGACCAAGTTCGAGCGATCGGTTGTATTCGAGCAAATGAAGTTCGAGCAAACTAAGTTTAAATGTATTTGTATTATTCTTTAGTAAAATTGGCCATGTTTGTATTTGTTTTCAATTCCCTTTGGGAGATTTGCCATGTTTATATTATCTTAAGGACCCTGGGTGAGATTGGCCATGATCATATTTGTTTTCGATTCCCTGGGAGAGAGTTGCAATGTTTGTATTAATTAGTTCATCTGAGCTGAAGGCTGGGTGAGATTGGCCATATTTGTATTTGTTTTCAGTTCCCTGGGTGAGATTTGCCATGTTTGTATTTACTTCAAGTACACTAGGTCATATTGGCCATACATGTATAATTTGTTTCAGTTCAATTGGTAAGATTGGCCATATTTGTATTTGTTTTCAGTTGGCCATGTTTATATTTGTTTTCAGTTCACCGGGTAAGAATGGCCATGTTTGCATTTGTTTTCAGTTCCCTGGGTAAGATTGGCCATGAGGAGGAAGATGAAGATGAAGATGAAGAAGATCCAAATAAAACGTGCTTCATTATTGACAAGAGAACCTTCAAGTTTGTTAATTGTTCTGTTTTGTTTTGTTCCTTTTTTAAAATTTACACCAGGGCTAGTCTTCAAAGACTGTGATAGCTTGTCACTGTTTTATCATCCATTGCAATGAATTAAATTGCCGCTGTAAACCGTGTAGTTTTCAGTTCACCTTTATTTGAGATATATTAGCTGGATGGAAAAATCTTAGATGAGCCATTCTGTGCAAAAACCAAACTCAGGCTTTAGGGCCAGTGTGAATTCAGATCAGGAGAGTCTGATGTGAATCCACACTGTTCATGTATTCCTCACAGACAACTTCAGTAACAATTAACACTTGTTATTATAGTTGTTTCCACACTGTTAACACTTCTTTTTCTTCTTTTCAAATGATAAAAATCTAAAAAAAGATAACTGTTGTATAAGATAACTGTACTATAAGAAGTCCACAAAGATTGAAGACATTAGATATCAGATTTTCCTTACAAAATGCAATAGTTGTTTTACAGGATTGGTATATTAGGAGAGCCACTGAGTCAGTATAACCCTATCACATTGTCTCCACTGGGTTCCGAGAATGAAGACGAAGACAACGAGGGAGAAGAGGGAGAACAGAAACAAGCCGATGATACTGCCACAGATAAACCTCAACCTGGTAATACTTCTTACCTCACCTGGCCCCAAATGACTCAACAGAGCTGTGTGAAAGATTTATCACTGCTATGCTCTTTGCATGTTCATTATGATCTTAGTTTTCTTAAGTTATAACTTTCTTTCAAACATATGTTACTACTTTTAGAATAGAGCAGCCTCGTGAATGTCCAAGCAACTATGCTTTTAACCAAGAGCTGGACAAGGATGATTTTGCAGGCTTTTTGTCATTTCTATGAGAAAAGTCTGGCTCTATAATTGAGTCTGCCTCAGTGGTCAAGTGGTTAGAGTCGCTGACTTGAAATCACTGTAACCTCTCATAGATTGAGGGTCATTGGTTCAAACCCTGCTACCAACCATTGTCTCTTTATGTGAAAAAGTTGGCAGTTTCTTACAGAGGATAGGAGTCTAGTACTGGTTCTTCCCAGGAATGATTGTTAGGTAAACTGCCTGCCTGTTAAAATGATCAAAAATATGGTTGGAACAGGCATTAAAACTCTTAACAAAACGATAGGCTCTAAAATTGAGACAAAAATTAATTGAGAAAAATATTTGCAGAACGATCAAAGTCTTAGTTTTTGTTGCATAGGAGTACAGTAACGTTTAAAACACCTTTGACTTGTACTAGATTGAAGTCTATTTTGAGAACTGGTAAAATTATTGAGTCTGGGTTGAGAATTTGATTAAAGACAATTTGATATACTGTTGCCTGGTGTTGTGCTGTATAGTTCTTACAATATGTATAATTATGTGTGCCCCACTGTGCCAGTGCTATGCTTTACAACTGGTATGGATACAGATCAACCTGTTTGCAGTGAATCCATTACTGTTGTTGTTATCAATGACAGACAATCAAAATGATAAGATAACACTGGTAGTTACACAAGTGTTCCACAATGATGGCACTTTGACAATGATTCTCTCCTTTTTGTGGTGGTTTTGAAATAAAAAACTAAAGTGTTGTTTTCGCACAGTGGGGCTCGTACGTAGCCTCTGTACATGGTGTTACTATGTTTTGCAGAGAAAGGGATGAGCCGTACCCAGACAGCAGGATCCGAGGCAGTAACTGATACTTTCACAGAAGACTAAAGCAGGCTTTTGTGTATCGTACTTAAAAAAAGGGGAAAACTGTAGATGATGAAAATACAGTGTTGTTTTCAGAGTGTTCTGAAAACTTAGCTAGTGTAAGGGTAGACTGTTTCTGCACTACCTTTGTTTCAAGGATCCGTCCTATTTCGTTGTCTGTGATAACTTTACTTGACACATTTAAAATTATTTTCATAATTTATATTGTTTATATGTTACACTGTGTTTCAATTTAGAGTTTATACAATATGTAATTTGAAGAATTCTAGATCAATTTCAATATCACAATGTCGAAATACACTTGTCCACTTATCAAGGACCTTTAAATCTGTTAGTTTTCATTGTACTAGTAAACATGATGCCGTTGTTGCGATAACCTTGCCCCTTTGATGATGTCAGAAGAATCCATCAAACCTTTTCCACATGCATTTATTTGTCGAAAGTAAAGTCCAATTTTCTTATTGGTATTGAAATCATTTGATTGACACATGGCATCAGGTTAATTGTCCCATAACTAGTTTGTTTGAAAAGTAATGTTGGCAAAATACACTAACAGAGGATACAAACACAAAAATGTAGATTGGTCTAGACAAAACAGTGTATATAATATCTCATATATTACTCTAATGGAGTCTTGTTGAGATAATGTTACAATTATAAATCAACAAGTGTTATCGCTGAGGGGAAGTACTATATACAAATCTGGAGAGGTATTTATGTTTTCTGAGATAGATTTGGAGATTTTTGGGATCAGGTTTGGATCCAGGTCCGTCTGCAGATACACCGACTGATTCAGAGACAAACTGGTGACAAACTGTAATATCTTTTCCAACAGCACCATTACTACAAGCCTGAAAACGTTTCTCACGGCTTAGGTGACAGCCATTGTACATGTTGCAGAATAGAAAACAAAACTAAGGTGCAAAATTTATATGTAATGACAGTCACAAAATGGGAATTGAGAATGGAGTAAAAAAACAACAAAAGACGCTTGGGACTAATACAGCTAGATAAGCTGACCAGTTTAATAAACAAGAAGATAATTTGATATTTCATCTCTTGGAATGTCTGGTCATTTTATTGTAATGGATTCCTGCCTTCTTACCTGATATATATTAGCAAGGTTGTTTCACAAATAGATTTGTTGCCAATAAAATAAATAAGGACACCCAAGAAAGCATTTGCGGATCATTACTGCTAATGTTCTATCGTATAATGTTGTTAGTAAGGTATAAGAGTAATATTTGAAATAATAAGCTTCTATAGTCCATGCCAAAGTGGCCAAAGATCTTTAATTACACTCTTGTAAATGATTTATGAGTTTCAGTTAATTTGTACATAATCCAAAACATTTTGTTGTAACTATTATTTTGAAATAAACAATTATAAAAAATGGATTTGTTTGTTTTCTGTTTTTATTGCAGAACCATTAAGATAGTATCTGTAAGTGTATTAAGTCGTGGGCAGGTAAACTTTTAAAACCATTTCTTCCTTTTCTTTAAACAAGTAATTTGTGTCTTTTAACCTATTACAGACCATTGGTTGCTATGCTTTAAACGAGGTTATAAGACCAGTTGTACATGTAATATCAGAAATATACCTTATTATTCCTACACTTCCACATCAAACATGTGATTACAAAAATTCAATCACTATTTTACAAAATCTATTACAGAATTCAATTTGAAGAGATGAGTATCTTATATTCAGTCTGCTTGAGAGAATTGAAACGATAAAAAAGTCCATACAGCTGCAGTTGCGGTCGGATGTGCACAAGCACCTGTTAGCAAATAGATAATTGGAGTAATTACAGCACTTGATCAGTGCAGTTTGCCTGTAAATGATTTTTTTTCTACTGTTGATAACTTTAGTACAGGTTGTTATGAAAGAATAATCTTTTAGCAAAAACGTTTTTTACAAAAACCACTTTTGTTCAAATTTAGCTCATACAATCTGCCTCAGAATCTTACTGGGCAAATTGGATGTAAACTTTTTGGTTGTAAGTGCAGTCAGTTGTATCAACTTCGTAAACAGTAATCAGCCATTAATGATGAGCAGTTGCCTTCCAAGTGTTAATGTTAACAGTGCAGGCATTTTTATTGAAAATCAAGTGCCTTGGCAGTAAATATTTGAGTACTACAAAAATTGCAGATTGAAATTTAATTCTTTTTACTTGATAGATACAAGAGGTCGGAAGAATTTTCTGATAACAAAATAGATGTACTTGAAAGAGGTTTAACTTAAAGGGAAAAAATATACAGTATTCATCTCTCAGTCATACAGTCTAAATAAAATTCATAGAAATCAATTGTCATCATATTTGACTTTTGTCCCTGTGTTTGTCCGTCCATTCTTTTGTTACTTAAGTGGTCACTCTATTGTTCGAGAACAATGGAAATACCACCTAATAACACCTTCGTATGGGTGTCCGTCAGCTTTTCCTTGATAACACTACAGGGATCAATTTTCATTTGACTTTCATGAAACTTGCTCAGAAGGTTGCCTGAAGCCCGTAGATGATCCCTATTGTTTTTGGAGTTAGTGGGTTAAGGTCACTGTGACTCGAACTTTGAAAATCTTTTCCGTTCAATATCCCAAGATCTTTATCACCTACAGAATTCAAACTTCATAGGGTAATAGTTTCTGTCATGAGCACATGGTTCATACCGAAACATATGTCACTGAGGGTATCTGTTTTAGTGGGAACAAGGCTCAGTCGAGTTCCCATAAAACAGTTACAAGAGGTGGCGGACATTTCCATGTGAAGCAAAAGTCTCATGATAGGAACTTTTTCTTGCACACTGTCTCACTTAAAAATAGATTTCTAAATGCAGACTTGTGGAAATGAAATATTATCATATAAAACAAACAATATTTAGATGCTGTTTGGGAAAGTCAGCAGATGTCACAAAATATAAACATTACATCACAAGTAATTCAGGAAATTTGTCTGGCACATAGGGGGTTCCAGACAGAGTTTTCTGGCATTGGCAAAATCAGCAGAAAGGGTCAAGGTCACAGTGACCTCTGTTTGTTTTTCCTTGATAACACTACAGGTCATAATTTTCATTTAACTTTCATGAGACTTGCTCAGAAGGTTGCCTGAAACCTGTAGATGATCCCTACTGTATTTCGGTTTAGTTTGACAAAGATCAAGGTTACTGTGACATGAACTTGTAAAATATTTTCCGCTCAATAACCCGAGATTTGTATCACCTACAGTCTTCAAACTTCATAGGATAATAGTTTTTGTCATGAGCACATGGTTCAGATTTAAATATCTGTCATGGAGGGTAACTGTTTTAATGGGAACAAGGCTACCAGAGGTGACAGACATTTCCATGTGCAGCAAAAGTCTCACGATAGAAACTTTTTCTTACAAACTGTCATGCAATTAAATAGATTTCTAAATGCAGACTTGTTGAAATGATGTGTTATCATATAAAACAAACAATATTCAGATGCTGGGTTTGGGAAAAATGTTAATATTTATAACATTAGATCAGAAGTAATTCACGAAAGCTGTCTGGCACATACGGGATTCCAGATTGAAAATTCTTGCATGGGCAAAATCAGCAGAAATGCCTGAATGATTGGTCTTGCTGAGATGATCCCTACTGTTTTGGGGGTCAGTGGGTCAAGGTAACAGTGACCTCCGTTAGCTTTTTTTTCTTAATTTTCATTTGACTTCCATGAAACTTGCTCAGAAGGTTGCCTGCACCGTTATTTTTGGGTTCAGTGGGTCAAGGTCACAGCAACCCAAACTTCAAAATTGTTTCCACTCAGTATCTTGAGATTTACATCACTCATAGGCTTCAAATTGGATGATTGGTCTTACCGAGTAGATGATCCCTACAGGTTTAGGGGTCAGTGTGTCAAAGGTCACTGTGGCCTCTGTTAGCTTTTCCTTAATCAAACTCTACCAGTCACAATTTTCATTTGACTTTCATGAAGTTGCATGCAAACTGTAGATGATCCATATTGGTTTTGGGGTCAGTGGGTCAGTCATTTCCGCTTAATATTTTGGGATCTATATCAATAGCAGTCTTCAAACTTTACAGGATGATTGGTCTTACTCAGTAGATGATCCCTACTGTTTTTGGGGTCAAAGGTCAAGGTCACAGTGACCTGAAAGCTTTTCCTTCATAACATTCTACAGGTAGTAATTTTCCTTCGACTTTCATGAAAACTGGTCAGATGGTTGCCTGCAACCTTCAGATGATCCATGTTGTTTGGGTCAGTGGGTCAAAGGTCACAGTGACCCAAACTTTGAAAATTGTTTCCCCATAGTAACTCAAGATCTTGTATATCATCCAGTCTCCAAACTTTGTAGGATGATTGGTCTTATAAAACAGACAATCCCTATTGTTGTGATCATCAAGTCAAAAGTCAAGGTCACTGTGACCCAGTTTTTGAAAATTGTTTCCGCTAAATAAGATACTAAGTATGACCCACAGTTTTCCTATATATGTCTTTGTAAACTAAGTGACCCCTGGGCGAGGCCAATATTGACCCAAGGGGCATAATTTTAACAAACTTTAAAGAGGTCTTCTAGGCAATGCTACATTCTAAATATCTAAGCTCTAGGCCCTGTGGTTTCAGAGAAGATTTTTAAAGGTTTCCTATATACGTCTTTGTAAAACCTGTGACCCACATGGTTGACACTGGGCTCATTTGAACAATCTTGGTAGAGGTCCACTAGACAATATCTAAGCTCTAGGTCTTGTGGTTTCAGATAAAGATTTCTAAAGTTTTTCCTATTTTTTTGCCATAGCAACCAGAGTTCTTCATGGAATGGAATTTTTACACTAATTTTGGTAGAGCTTCATGCAAGGAACACCCCTGCCATGTTTCATCAACATTGGCCCAGTGCTTTCAGAAGAGATGTTGTTTGAAGCAAAAAGTCGAGACGACGGACAATCATCCGTCGCAAAAGCTCACCCAGGCAAAGCCAGGTGAGCTAACAAGTGACCAAAAGAACAGGGCCAGTTTTGGCCTATGGAGCATTATTAGAACAAACAGAGGACCACTAAACGATGCTACACACCAACTATCTACACTCTGTGGTATTGAACAAGAAGACTACAGTTTTCTGTCCAAGTCTATGTAAAATAAAGACCGCTTGGATGGCAACTTCTAACCCAAATTTTGTAGAAACCACATAACAATCCTAAACACATTCCATATGCAATGGGCCTTTCATTATTAGACAATAAGATTTTTTTTAAATATGAATTTACAACCAAAGTTCTGCATAGAATTGAACTCTTTCAAAAACTTTTGGTAGATCACCAAACTAAAGAAACATTCCTGTAAAATTTGGTTGCAATTGACCCAGTGGTTTAGAAAATGTTTATTGAAGCCAATGAGGACAACAAATAGAAGGACAGAGAACATTCAAAAACCTTTCTGTTCATGGTGAGAAAAAAAAAACAGCATTCTCCCAGCTGAGTTTGATTAATTTTTATTTCATACATACAGATTTGCCCATGCATTCATACAATGAACAAAATGTACAATTCACTAATAACACATCATGTTAAATGAATGGCAAATACTGGTAATAACAAGATTCCATGTAAATGTTCAGAGCACTTGATCTGCATTTAAAAAGTCATTCAACATGAAATATTAAGCACTAACTTCCCTATCTATTAAATATCCCCCTATAAAAGGTTCTATGATATTTTCTCCTTTCCTAACACAGTCACATGGTTTGAATATAGTCTTTAAAGTTCACAAAAACCTGCTATGTTACATATCATAAACACCTCCATTGCCCGCATCACAATGTATATTTCATGAGATATGCACTGTTTAACTTCCATATCTGGTTTCTTTTCCTCAGCCCGTAGCTTTCTCGTCTACTCGCATAAAAACTTAGGTTTTTCCTCTAGATCTCTGAAATACAAATGAGACTCTGATTCAAGTACAATGCATTTTCTTATCTTCCCACGCATCTTACATGCAACCATGAAGAAGTGATAATGCTAATTGTGATTATATACTGCATCCAAAACTGAAGATTACAATGTAACTCGGAATAACATAACAATCATACCAGCACATCCATCAATTAATCAGATCAATTATATCGAAACAAAATGCGTATGTTCCATCTGTAAAAATGGCAAGTGACCGTGTGATCTTGGTTGTTTTTTCAGAATTGATGCCTTGATATATGCTTGGAACTATTTCTTCTCATATTTACCTCGTATCCTTTATCCTCGGGTTCAGGTTTGACTGCAGATAGATCAACTTCAGCAGTATCTCCATGTGGTGAGGGATTCCTGTGGCCAGGTGAGGGGTTACGTAACTGAGGTGACGGGTTTCGTAAAATGTCTGTGTTCCGTCTCCTTGGTACAGGCGGTAGATCAGATAAATCTATATCTCCAGGCTCCGGATTCAGTGCAGCCATTCTGTTATCGCGAGATTCACGCCCTCCACGACCCTCGGTTCTACTTTCTCTTCTCTCACGAGGTGGCTCTGCAATAACATATTTTTATACTGCATTAAGAGGCACCATATATTATAGAACCACTAGGCTACACTCCTTCCGATGTCCATGTAATATTCTATATATTTCTACTGATTTAAAAATCAAGACCGCAAAGATATATTATACATACATGTACATATATTGAATACCATTATAACATAAATTAAATACCTATTAAATACCCTTATACATATATCATACATAAATGAAATGAAATTGTATATAAATGTATTACATACCATTTGATTGTGAACAGTCTGTAATATTAGATATATGATTTAACTGCTGTTGCCTGACCTAATCTGCTGTGCAAACCCATCCGTAATTACATAAACATGAAGAAGCTAGATAAAAAGCACTTAACACTTTACCTGATGGGTCACCAGAAGCTCCATGTTTGATAAAAATTGGTTCACTTGGATCAACCACTTCCTGTTTCACTGGTACCCTATTCTCCTTGGACGGGCGTTCCCGCTCCCTACTTCTCGAGCGCTCTCTCTCCCTGTCACGCTCTTTTGACCTTGCTCGTTCCTGCAGAGGCAAAACATATACATTTCCATAATTCAATACAATACAGATACAACTTATATAGCACTTGTGACTGTTAATGTTAACTCCATGATTTATGGAACTTAAATATCACTTTCATAAAGGATATTATTCTTGCTAACTGCTCAAAGTTTTATCCCTGAACAATCAAATATATGTTTTGTGAACATATAAAAACAAAGAAAGGTAATCAACTTACATCTCTTCTCTTGTCTTTTCGCTTGTCATGATCAAAGTTCTGAAAAGCAAAATTTCATTTGTCATAAAAAAAGCTATCTCTGCAGTAATCATCTTCAGAAAAAACTCTACAAATTATCATTCCAATCTCTGTCTTCTTTCATTCACTTCACTGTTTACCTGATATTTTACAGCCTATCAACTTCTGCTTATCCCCAAATCAATTCATTAGTATAATTTATATGAAGGTGAAGAAATTCAATATTCCCCCATTTCTTTTGTTTTAAATAAAAAGATATAAATATATCTTTTACTTGAAATAAGTTTCTTTAAATATTTTGTTTTGGTATAGCAATTACTAGGACTTGCACATTATATGCGACAAAAAAAAACTGTTGTGTGAATATGCTGGCTGGAAAGGTTTACGTTTTAAGGCTGATTAAAGTTCAGGTTTCAGTGTATGAGTATACTCATGACATGAGTAGCTGCTTTCTACAAGTAACAACACTGTAACATGAAGACCTGTATAAAGTTTTGACCCGACTGTAGAGATAGAAACAACTTTCATCCACAAGGGACAAAATTTTCAGACTAAATGGTATGACTTTGTTAAATTAACCTAAAGACCTGTTTGAAGCTTTAATCCACTATCTTCTGCACTTTTTGGACATAACCTACTTGCAAACAAAAACTTGACCAGAAAAGGGGCATGATTTTGTTAAAATACAAGTCAGAATTATAGTACTAGATCATCTGAGCATGTTTAATGACCTAGAATAACATAAAAGAATTTCAAGAGCCATATGTGTACTATCAAAGAAGATATGTTCCCGCTCCTCTTTGACCCCAGACGATGGTGTAGAGTAGTGAATAATTGAGCTAATAAAATATTTTACATCTGTAAAGTCCCGATCTTTCTGAGCGGCTCTGGCTTCAGCTTCTCGTCTTATTCTCAACATTTCCTCCGCCTCCTTCCTCAACCTCTCCTCTTTAGCCTCCTGGGCTGCCCTAGCCTCCGCCTCACGCTCTCTCTCACGTTTCTCTATCATTGGGTCAGTCTCCAACACTTGTATAATGGCTGCTGAAAGGTGCGCCCTCTGAAATGTAATTGTGTGCAAACGTTAATAAACTCAGCTATCCCAATATGAAATGTTCCTTCAGTTTCAAAAATGTGAAATTACGAAAATGCATTAATTACTCGAGTCAAGTTACTGCAAACATGATACATACTTTTCCCTCTGCTATCACAACATACGTTAAAGTAAATATTTCCCGAAAGCTCAAAAGCAACTTCTACTAAATGTATAACAATTTACTATCACTGTACCTGTGTTTCAGTGAGTTTATTCACATGAGTTAACAATGGTTCTTGTAATTCTGGGCATATCTGGAAGACGTCTTTTAATTGCTCTGCTGGCAGCTGTAACAGCACTTGAAATGACTGAGGTTTTGTACGCTGACAACACCGGACAAAGCCTTCCCATACCTTCTTCTGTTTCCAAACCTGCAATACGGTACATCTTAGAATACATGTGTAATAGTCTTACTTGCACACCCATCGCTTATGTGATCAAATGGAAATCATGTGTACCAGCATTGTTTGCATAGCCTTATTTGCATCTGTTGCAATAGCACAAACTAGAACTATCACTGAAGGTGATGAATACTCCCCCCCCCCAACACCTCTGACACTGTCTATAAAATTTACGTAACATCTGATACTTTAATTATTGGACCTGCACAACTTATGGCATGGTACTGATCCTTTAACCTAATGACCTGAAACATGGACCATGCACAACTAGACATTGCACTTATCACTTCTGTGAAGTATCACCAGATTCTGACCAGGGGTTTTGAAGATAAAGAGGGCACAAGATTTTATTATGTCTAGCCCATGTGACCCGAAACATGGACCATGCACAACTAGGCATGGTACTTATCACTTCTGTGAAGTATCATTAAATTTTGACCAGAGGTTTAGGCCATTAAGAGCGCACACAAGTTTACTATCTCGTGCCCCTGTCACCGATGATCTTATGACCAAAAATATGGACCATGCACAACTAGGCATGGTACTTATCACTTCTGAATAGTATCACTAAATTCTGACCAGGTATTTTGGAGATTTAGCATCCACAAGGTATTTTTCTATCTTGAGCCCCTGTGACCTTGACCTTTGACCTAGTGGCCCAAAGCATGGACCATGCACAACTGGCCATTTTACTTATCACTTCTGTGAAGTATCATTAAATTCTGACCAAGGGTTTTGGAGGTTTAGTGTCCACATGATTCCATCTACAGACAGACAAACAAGCTGACTCTAGTATAACCCCAACAAATCATACATTGTATTTCAATCTTCATACATGTACATTGTATTGGAAACATATTTTACAACTGAATACTTGTATTTGTTGAAAACTTTACGACTTACACTTGATAAGAGACAACATTCCATCAAATGATTTCTACAGAACGCTTACCTGTTTTAAAATTAGCCTCTGTAATATGTTGAGTACCAGTCCAAGAAGTCTTGGGTACATTGATAATGACTGTAGAACAGTTCTCATGAACAGTGTTGGCAGTGGGGTACGCTCCATTAGATTTTGCATCACTAACGCCAAAACTTCCTGGGTATAAATCTTCTTCTCCGCAAAACAGAGGTTGGTAGCTGCGGAACAAGAATCATTACATACATGTATAATTATGGTACCTGATAGATCGCCGGTGAAGAAATGGCAACGTCCACTTGTTTATATTGGAGATTTAGCACCCAAAACATATGTCTACACTAACGCTTGCAAGTGGTAAAATGCATAGTTAATGCATACTGAAGGTGTCTGATTCACATCAGTGATTGGTCAATTATGGGCATTATTTACTATCAAATCCCAAACTGCATGGACGAACAATACTTCAATATTTCTTTGTTTCAAGCTGACAAACGGAAACAGATCTTTATTACAATATAATTCCAAGTATTTAAACAGGTAAGTCCTACTGAATTATGAACGAAATTCATTAAATTAATTCAATCATACATGTTATTAAAACATAAACACAAATAAGTTCACATATACAGTTTAGTAGTCTGTTAAAATAAGTGTTTTCAAACCTTTGATGGTGGTTTTCATGTCAACTTTATCATCGAGGTTATGGAGGGCTATAAGCAGCTCGGCTGGGGTCAAAGGTGACTGATATGCCACATCCCCTGTAACATGTTACAATTTGTGGATTTAACTTCCTTTATTTCATAGCAATAATTTGAAAGAGAACAATTACATAATTAGAGAGTAACTTGTTTGTATGGAGGATTAGCTGTCTAACACTCAGCGTCATACAACTGACCAAATTAGTAAATTGTGAACTCAATCATTTTAAAAATGTCTTGAATATTGATATGGCTATAATAAAATACATAAACTGCAAGTTTTCTATTTGGTGGGAAGTTACTGAAGTAGGGTAGTCCCTCAGACATTAGTTATCAGCAAAATCATTTTTTTTAGATGTTACAAACAATGGCTGAGTGGTCAAAGGCTTTCTGAATTTGCACTGCAAGGTGTATTCATGTAACCAGTACTGCCTCAAATCCTGGCTGCAGTCTTGAAAATGTTCGAAACTGCTTCAAGGAACAGTTACATGGTGAGATGCACCAACCATTTCTCTGGTCTATTGGTTGCAGTAAGAGTCTTTGCCAATGTAAATACAACAGTCTGTCAAACTGTTAACATACTGTATACACATACCATGCCCTCCTAATAATCGGTTAAACACTTCTTTCACTACAACAGGATTGAGTTTGATCAGTTTGGGTAATGCTGCAATCACTTCATCCTACAATACATTATATCATATAAAGTAAAACTCATCAATGCCACAATAGACAACAAACCTTCCTACAAAGGCAACATATGTTAAAATAATCATACCTGTGTGAAGCATATAATGTAGTCGCGTCCTCCCAATGTCATTCTTTCTAGAAAGGTTGGACTGTAATATACAGGACACCAGTGATACAATAACTCACCCCTATGTTGGCACGGAGTGCAATATAACTATAGAACACTTCTTTAGTAAGAGAGAACATTATCCTATCTTTTTCCTCTTGTTTCCACATACTGCAAAACCATTCAACCTAAATTTGCTAAAACCATAACATGCAACACCTTTTCATTTTATAAAAATGTGTAATTGCTTCATGTGAAATGATGTGAATGATATATAAAAACATTATTTATGAGCCCTTCTGTGTGAAAACTAACCTTACACCAATGCAACAAATCTAAATCCTGATTGGTTTACACATCCAAGAAGTCTGATCTGCATTCATATTGTGTGTTTATCCATCATAAGACAATCTTTAATTCTGCAATGATAACACTTCTTTCTCCCTTCTTTCTCCTCTTTTTTACAACGATTATAAATATATAAATATTTGTATACACACACAACATGAATCTATTATATAACCGATATGACATGTTTGTACAGACCTTGTTCAGTCCGATGAGTACAGGTATAAGGAAGCGAACATCAGGCACACGTTTATGATACAGATCTCGTACACGTTCCACAAGCTCAGGTGATGGCGCAGCTGTAAAACACAAAACATTACATTGTTTATTTCTTTCACATGCAACTTCTTCCACTTTCTTCATTCAAGAAATGCTTTTTTTTCAATGTTCATTTCAAAATGCAACACCTGAATGTTCACTTTACTGACTACTTCTGAGCTATTTAAGTTTGGTCTCCCTTTTTTTCACATATACTAAACCTGGTTTGTATAACATTTATTAAACCTACTGCTTTTCATCTAAACGGAAGTATCTGGTAAGACTTGCAAATTCAATACTACCCCATGTGCTAAAATCCTGTATATCTAGCTTGAAGGATTGTTGCAAATACCTACAAGACAAGCTCATTTCATACAGAACTAAGTCTCTTATACATGTATACCTGTACTGCATGTCTCCCTGACCAGGTACAAGATCACATTTATTTTACAAGTTTATGTAAGCATATTAACTTTTTAACAAATACCCAAAGAATTAAACAAATCAAACATCAACAGTTTTCAAGTTTAAACAATTCAAGACAATTTATCATGTTTTTAACATAATATCTTACCCCAAGACTGAGTTATGCCATCTCCTATATTGTGATTTAGTCAAGATTATTAAAAAAATTCACAAAAATTTTATAAATGAAAAAAACCTTCAATAGAAAAAATAAATTTAAACACTTCTTAACCAATAAAACTAAGACTGCATCAAAACTGTAGTTTATAAATGCAATAAGCTGACGTCCTTCATGGCATGCCTACAGTACTAATAAATATGACTCAACCAGCCAGTCAAAACTGAAGCTCCAAAAACTCTAGACCCCTTAACTAAACATAGTACAGGCCTTCTGCAACTGGTAGCAATGAGTAAACATTGTACTACACACATGCATATGATCATGTTTTAATCTATAACTTACCTTTATCAGTAAGAATATGTATGACCCGAGTGACTAGTGTTTCAGCTCCTTTAGGACAATTCTCAACAAACAACAGCAACTCTGGCGAGTCCATACCCATCCCTTTCACCTAGTAAGCAGAAGAATTTTTACATATCTTAGATGTAAAGTTTCAAATATTTTACTTGGTTATGCTAAAACTTGGCAAGTCTTTTAAGGGTGTCAAGCAGTTTACCATACCAACATTGCAATCGTGAAACTGATTATCTCTCTATACAGAATAAACTTAGAAAAGTTTCTCGGCCCGCTAGTGATTCACATTTGCACAGATAAGATGAAGTAACATTATCTGGGTGACATCTTGTACAGTATTAATGAAATTAACAGCACAAGCTGTTTATTTTTTCATATCAATATTGTTACAATAATAACATAAAATAGAGATATTACTTCAGTTCATTTATATGTGAAAATACAAGAATATATTCCAAATACTCTTGTCCCAAACATTTCCTAATACTCAGGACATCTTGGATGATTTTGAAATTAAACACAGACTAGTTTATTTACACAAATACTGTTAATGAAACTTACAGGTGCTTCCAGCATCCTTAGTATAGTTCTCTTGATATCTGCATTAGTTGATGTATACACCGTGGCTAATCTGAAACAGTGATCACCAAAATGTATTGATTTACAGTACATGCTTAATTTCTCAATTCAAGAGTATTACAGGATGTACTGGCTGCCTGTAACCCAAAGCATTCCCTCTTTTTTTTTCTCGAGGTTTAACACATGCTTCAACATTATATCAGTTATTACATACAGGCAGTTTATCAATTTTATAATCAGTAAATTAAGATTGACCCTGGGACTTTAAACCAAGACTTCTACTATAAATTTTATAGCTTTCTACAACCAAAGGACTGTATTGGACAAGGCAATTTTCAATTTAAACCGGGTGGCGCAAAAGACTATAATATTAACTTACTCATGAATCAGTTTATGGTTACATGGCAAAAGACCAAGGTACAGGTAGAGAGACATTTTTATTGCATCATCATTCCACGTCTCTGGAGCCTCTGCAAGTAAAAATATAAAAACAATTTATCTACAAATTATTGCCGACTCATCAAAAGTTGAGGTAGATACCTCTGCCTAGATACACTTTCATATCTTTGCAACATGATCATGGTCTACCATTTTTTATTATCAGTTGGTTACCGTAATCATCACATGAACATTTACACATAGTATGTAGAGCATCAAATTAACTATTCATAGATGTTAAATACAAGACTGTTAACAGATTCACACACATAACCTTCAAAGCCTATGCTTGTACAGTGAAATATTTGCCTTCAAAATTTTTTAATCTCTTCAACTCCATACCGTTGTAGTAAATAGTAAACATTTGGAAGTTTGCAAAGGATACTGCTTTGTGTAACACTGTAAACATGTACATACCTTGTCTCCCTCTTAATTTGGCATACAGCTCCGGTGATGGTTTCGGCAATAATAAATACTTTAACATCTGAACAGCATAGTACTGAAATAACACATTAAAATTACATAATTATGAAGTGATAATTCTTCACATAATGTGCTATAGAAAACAAAGCTACTGAATGAAAACATATTTGCATTTAATTCATTTTTATAGAAATCATCCCAATTTTTGCACTATACTTTGAACTATTTCAACATGTTACTATCTGTATTATTTTCAATGAGGTAGGCAGTGTTAATAGAAATAACAGCAGTACTTGGTACCACTCATTTTACTGTACATAACAACAGCACATAGTACTACTCATGTTACTGTCTTCTTCTATATCTTGGTATGAAAGCTTATAAAATACTCGAGTTAATCTCACCTCTATAGCATGATGGGCCTGCTGTGTTTCATATAAATTCTTTGTAAAACTGATGGCTTGATTACGCAGCTGTAAAAATATGCAAAAAGTCGTCATATGTTTCATAGGTTAGCAAGCATTCTGTAATATCTTGGTTAGAACTGTTGAAAGTTACACCAGTTGAAAAGAGTGCTACAAGTAAAGGGTCACGTCTTCCCTTACATTCCAAATGAAAAACTTGGAGTATTATTTTTGACAAATTCATTGATAAATAGCAACTATTTTTAACGTAATATACCAAAGTTTGATAATGAATGATTATAACCTCACCTCTATTTGGTCGCTAGATGTAAATTCAAGAAGTACATCGAGGAACCGTAATCTATGTGCAGGTCGCGTCATTATCAATTTTCTCAATGTCTGCAGACCTGATCCTACCCGAGTCTGTAAGTAAATACAAGGCACATAAAGAAGCTTTGCAGAAAAAATAAAATTTTCAAATATTATTCATTCAGACTAATAAGTTACAAGTACAACCTGGATTGGGAGCGGTGGTGTAGAGGTTAAGGTGTCGGCCGCTCATCCCGGAGGTTGCAGGTTTCGAGCCCCACTGAGGTCACGACCGTACTTCCTCATATGACACCAGTACCGGTTTTTCCAGGAAGCAGACTTGAGAGTGACTCAATAAGCTACAAGCTTTCTTCACTATCAAGCTAAAACAAATTAGTATAAACTAAACTAAACTATTTCAGCACAAAACTGAGTTTGTTGAGTATTGGGTCATTGCAATATCAACAGTAAGAATTCTACAGCAGTACTGTCTAATTCACAAACTATCTTATTTGCAGAAAATGCCTCTTTTAACTTAATACTATAATTAAAATAATACATAAACGGTAATTTCTAAGGACAGGTCATTTCCACAACAGGTTGAGTATTTTGTATTACTTACATCATCTACACAAAATCTTCGCAGTACATAGAGAGCATTATCAGTAACAGCAGGTGCTTCCAGTAAAACCTTGTGAAATAACCTGTAACAATAGCAACACATACATGTTCACAGCTACAATGCTTTGAATAAATAATTTAAAACATTAAAATAGCTGATGGCAGTAACATTTCTTATTTTTTATCCAGACTAGTGAACCATGCATCTAAATAAAATGTTAAAATTGTGCTACTTAATCATTGCTTTCAGTTCTTTACACTTTCTAGTATAATACTTTGTTGTAATTTTGTTTCAAATTTCAATTTTGTATGCAAAGGACTTTTAAACTCTGTATGATGACTTACATTTCTTTCTGATCAACAACCTCAAGTAGACCATTCAGTATTCTAGTGAGACATTCATCGTAACTTGACATATTGTGTTTATTCCCCTCCACGGATGTTGACATGAAGTTCATACAGTTAGCATACTCCTGGTATAGCCAGGCAAAGGCTAGTTCTATTCTGTTCCGTAAATCGGAGAATATGTACCCCTGTAAAACTGAGAAAAAAACAGAACACTGATGGTTGCAGCCTCAAGTCCAACCCTTCTACATCTCTAAAATGGACTTCGATATCTTTCAATCTGGACAGTACCATTCATTGTTCAGAGGGGATCTCACTTCAAATTTAAAGAGTGAGCAACAAACAATGCAGATCATGGTTAGACTCCAAATATGTGATCATGAATTAGTGAAAGAGGTTGAGAACATATGCAAACAAAACTTGCCGAGTTATTATGGTCAAGTCCTCTGAAAAAGCACACAACTGCTGAACGAAACCTATCAGGGAAGATATCCAACCAACAACAGAGCACGTCCTCCACAGCTCATACCCAGCCAAATCACTGATCAGTGATCATAGTCTACACTAGTTACAAAACCAGAACCACTATCAACCATCAGGGTAAGAGTTAACAACTGCCCTAGACTGTAAACTATTCAACAAAAGTTCTTCACATGAGCTGCCTGTTTTCATTTAAATGATTAAATTTGAACTGTTTCAGCAAAATCATTCCCTGCGAAACACTTATAGGAGGTAAGTGAACTAGAGCTATCACTAAATGGGATTAAAATGCTTTGTCACAAGGAATAGCTTCTCTCATTACCCAAACCTCATTAACTATATGATTTACATTTGTGACACGCTCATTGCACTAATTTTCATGTGAACTGATTCACTGTAATTACTTACTGTCCTTGAATTCTCCACCAAACTGTGTTACAAGGCATGATAATATTTTGGTTCGAGCACTCAAAGCATTGCCCAATGTAGCTTTCTCTGTAATATAAACAAGTATTTTGGTCCAGTTGCATTTTAGAGTCCTAGGAAAGTGGGACAAAGTTAAATACAATATACACAAGACATGGTAATGCAACAGACAGCAGTTTTACACATCAAATATTAACTTTTAAAGAATTTCATAAAACTGAAGCCTTTTCTTAATAGATCTGATACAAAATGTTTTTGTTATACATGAGCCATTTTAGTTACAGTTCATTTTCACAATTCTATGATTATACTAGGACCTACTTTCAGCTGCTAAAACCCTGTCTAACGCCATCATAGATAATTCCTCAGTTTCTTTATCATCTAAATGTCTAGTCACAGCTGACAGTTTAAAATGTTTGACACCACGCTTTGAAGGAAACTGAAAAAGACAAGCAAAAAATATTTTAGCTTTACACCATAACACAACATCTTATATGAATACTGTAAGTGCATTTATATTCAAATATTTATTTCGTATTTTTTTCTTTTTTAATTATTCGCAATCCTTGAATTTGTGAGCCAGCACTTTGAATTAAAGACGCAAAAAGTCCAATCTTAACATAGCCATTTTGGCAAACTCTATTAATTCATAAGGCAGTTCATCAGTGAAAATTTAAACCTCTTAAATAAACAACTTTTACAGTATATGGTGCTATAATGTATGTTTTTACATAGATAAAATATAGAAACTACTGTGTAAAACTCACTAATGGAGGAGGTGGGAGCATGGCCTTGTTGAGTATATCTAACTTTGATGTTCCACTATGACCACCTGTAAAGAAAATGTTCATTTACTCATTAAAACCTCAAGTCATACGACAGCCATGGAAACTAGAGCACACTAAATGTATTCCCCGAAACTCTTAAAAACTAGATTTTGGTATACAAAATACTTAAAAAAAAATAAATTTTCGGGTAAGATTTTTGCTACAAAATACTATAATAGATGCTCATTTAGGCAAAAGCTCAAATAACTGACAATCTGCAGTTATAATTAATGACTGCCAAATTGATATATGACCGAAGATAAAATATCCGGAATAAATTTCCAGATGCCTTGACCTTTGATATAGACATACCTCTATTTACTACATTCATCAATCAAACAATTAACCCGTTAAAAAGTCTCTGATAACTTGGTCTTTTATCAATACAAAACATCTGAGTTTAACAAAATACTTGGGTCTGCATCAAGCAAAGCAAAAAATGAATTTCCTTTTCAAACACTTCAGAAGTTTGACATAACTCATACACAAATAGTCAAAGCATGTAATAAGTATTGGCATACCAACAACTGTTGAAATAAGTTGCTTTGGAGATGTTCCCTGAAATGCTGGTGTCTCGCTTCCATCAAATAAAGATGTTTTCTTCTCAGCTGCCTAAAAAATTATTCACATACCTGACAGACGTAAATAAAAAGTGTAAATTACAAGTATTTACATTCAGTTAATCTAAAGACTTTACTCTGCAGTTCTGTAACACAATCAAGACAGACAGGTTATTTACACATTGCTTTGGAGGAAAACAAAATACAGTGATCTTGATGTGCCTTGTTTCAAGTTAATACATCTTATTTCCTTTAAATAATAATTAATCTGACATCATCCCTGCCTATATAGAGTATGTTACCTCTCTCTGAACTTCGGCCACACCTTTCCCCATCCCTGCCATGGTGAGCTGTGTAGCCAGGAGTCGAGCCATGTGACCGACCTGACCATCAGTTCCTGCAGCAGCTATAGGTGTGTATGTAGCCTGAAAGTGGGCTGGCATGGTATCTGGTAACATTACCTGAAATATAATATTTCATACAGATGTATCATTTATATCAACAGCATTAACCAAAAGTAACCTCAGAGATTACAAAATAACTCAAAACTGTAACAAATACCATTTTTGGCTTACCCATTAACTTAATAAAGCTAAGCTCAATTTCTGAAATAGATTTACTACCTTTCAATTATCACAGTATAATTCAGTTTTGAAATGGCAACTTTGTGAAAATGTTCTAACTGAATAGTGCACACAGCATATCCTACAGAATAGATGTACAGGCTGATCATGATCTACGCTAGTTGCAAAAGCAGACTCACTTGCTGCTAGCTGGAGGAAGAGTTTACACCTATTTAATATATAAAATGGAAAGAGATGAGAAATATGTATAATGTTTTAAAGACTTCAGTTTAAGTCATACTTAAGAAATTTGAACACAAGCTGGCCCTTGGTAATTTTTGAAATACCTCAGTCAGAGAAAAATACTAGCCCTTTTTGTCATCTGATTATACTCATGTAGGTAAGAGGGGGCTTTCTATATTTCATGGTAGTTAAAACCTTGTTGCTAAGGCTGTGTACTTAGGCATTTTTATCATCTTGGGTTTTGCTACCATATTTTTTCAACATTATGTCTAGTTCCATTTTGTGCCAAAAAAGCAATCATGTGAGAAGAAATATTTACAGATCTTACCATGCTTATAAGAACCAAGTCTGCTACATTGGTGGCGTTAAGTCTTGGAACAAGATCATCAGCTGTAATATCTATAGCCGTCTGCCGCAACTTCACGTTCTCTAATTTCTGATCCGTGGCACGGTCAGTCCAAGGTGTCATTCCAATATCATCATCGTCATCATCCTAATACATGATCAGAAAATAGAATACAAATGGTCAGGGGTCATTCAATTCAAATCTAACTCTTCCTTACAACACTACTTGTAATAAAACAGCATTCATTCTGAAGTAGTTTTTTTAATCTTTTTCTGGTATCACTGATTTGTCCTTGTAAGAAAAGATTAACTCAGGGGTGGTCAACATGCTGTGCAAAATCTGTGAGTTGTCTCTTGCAATATTGCTTCCTGGTTTGTTTTCTAATGTCTGCCAGAGAGGTCATGAACATGTTGGCAGTTAACTGAAAGGACCAGTAGAACCCTATTCTCTGGAAGAAGCTACAAACTGTCAGTTTAAGCTGATACACAAAGCTACAATGCAAGAAAAACAAGAATGTAACTCACCCTGTCAATTTTTATTTTCTTTGCAGAAGATTCAGCTTGTTCTCTTTTCCTCTTCTTGTTTTCTTCAAATTTTGGCATTACCTTTGAAACCTATCCATTGACAAACACAACTATTTGTTAGGCTATGCAACCAGGTTACATATTTAGAATTTAATTTTCTTTGCATTTACAGTCTACATCAGCACTCTAGTCACAGCAGTGAAGGCAGCAGTCTTTTGGAGTCTCTCTTTCCTGCTGCTTCAGTTCTAGGATTTTATTTACAATTAGACATCAGTAGACATATGCCCCTTGATAAAATGGTTAAATGATTAAATGACTTTATGAAAAGCCTGAAGGCAGTGAAGCTAATACTAATAAATATATTGTAAAACTAAGAAAGAGAAACTCGTTTTACTTTCACATATCAACTTTATTCATAAGTCTTTTTATGTCATAAATATACTGACAGAGAATTTGGGCTGGTACACAACAGGACATGATAGGAGGGATTCCTACCCAGATAACGGAAACTTGTTAGGCAAGAGTATAGTAACTAAAGATCTATGTAACCTACCTCTGACTGTGTGGCTCCGAGATCAGTGAGAAGTGTTGTTATATTCGTAAGATAATCAATGGCAAGTTTGTGTTTAAGCAGTGATAACATCTGCATCTTGAGGTTCTTACGTACACTGCTTACTTGAGACTTTGCTAAGGTAGGTGGAAGATTTACTGGAAATAAACAAAATAGTAAAATAGAAGTGGACAACTTTTTTTCTGACAAGCGTTCATGAATGTCTTTTTCACACACTATTATAACAAACATCTGTATAAAAAATTCATGTATGTTCTTATAATTTGCAATCTTGTAAACTCTGTCAAAGGATTTAACTTGGCTGATGTACTAAAGGAGCCAATTGCCTTCTGCATCATACATGTTCCAATTACAATCTGTTTACAGATGTCTGAAATTGGCTCTAATACATGCATTTTAACGTATTTTAACAGAAACTTTTTTGTACTTTGATATCAAGATTCAAAGAATAGGTAAAAAATCTGTATTTATATGGTCAATCAAACTTTCTTGATCACTAATTAACTGTACTCTTTGAAAGCAGTGTTAAGAGTTTGTACCCACCATGCAGTGTCTCAAATGCCTGTACAACCCTGCCAAAGAACGCTGGTCTTTGTTTAGCTATATTACACAGACTGCTCATCACTGTCATAAGGTTTATACTGAAAAAGATATAGCCACCATGTAAGTACTCGAATCACTCTCACTTGTTACTGTGCGAAATATACTTACGTTTTCAGTCCATGTGAGTTTTGATACCCAAATTATAAAATCTAGCATACTAAATTATGTAATGAAATTCATCATAACTCATGTTTGTTCTTTAAATATAACAAATGCACAATCATAATTTTACAATAATATACTTCATTCTGATTAAACAAATTCAAACCTGGCCACCTCATGCATTCTCTATCTGAATAATACAAACTAATTTCACATAGTAACTTTTGACCTGTCAAATTTCTAATATGGACTTATCTGGCTTTCTGAACAGTACTATTAACTCTTCAAATGTGTCCTCACTGAACAAATGCAGGCTGATCATGATCTGCACTGGTCTCAAAGGCAGAAACATTTGCAGTCAGAGGAGTGAAGAGTTTGCTGCGACTACAACAAATTTCTCAATTTTTTCATTTGTCACAAACACGGAAAGATTTAATATTACAACACTTTTTGAAATTGTTTAACAATTCAACCTGAGTCTTCCCTACCTAGATATATGTGGTGATGCCTGGAACTGTAGCAGAGCATCAAACATTTTCTTTCCCTCCTCTTCTAGCTTATGAACCTTGAGGTATTTACTTGACTCCGGGATGCTGTCCAGAGTTACGTCTTCCAGCTTGGCCTTCGGTATCTCAGACTCCTGTAAATATAATGACAATGTACTTTTTTGATATAGATTTATGTAAAGAAATAAATACCTTTGTCCATTACTGAAAATATAAACAGAAAAGTTTTTTGTGCGTGATTTAGACTGTTTATAGTCCCTACCTACCCTAGGATTTCTCCTCAGGTGAAACTGCCAAGACCCCTGACAGGAGCAAATTGAAGTGATAGATGCAGATACAAGGGAACCCGGGTACCAAACCCTAGCTCTTTTACAAAAAGATCCCTTGGCCCTTTAACGTGCCCTGTGTATAGCACCAATACACAAGACCATCTCTGGGTTTTTTGGAGGGTGTGAAAGACTGAAAAGCATTTCTAAAATTTCCAATGCCCAGGTCTGGATTTGAATCGGGGACATCTGGTAGTCCAGGTGTAAACCATTTGACCAGGGTGCTGCACATAGTTCACTGTTTTACTAACCACTAAGGTATAGCTTTAATAATTAAGTCAAACTCAAAATAACTTTAGACACTTAGAATCAGTTGTTAACACTGATAGCAGAGAAAAAATACTTAAGCTATGTTCTGACCATTACTTGTACCAACTGAGAGCACTGTGGTGACTGCAGTCATATAAAAAAACACCTGAAACCAATTTACCTTACTGATACTTCGAACAGAAACTAAATCTACTTACCTCTGTTTTTCTTGACAATGTCAGAATAATTCCTTCAGAGAACTTAACTGCATGTGTTCTGATTCTGCAACAAGAAAAATAAGATGATGTAAAGGTTCAGTAGTTGAGTTTTTCAATAGAACTGTTCCTGAAGCACCCAAATGTTTTTAAAAAAATCTTTCACCTAGCTGCAACTGAGCCATCCAATGAAAGGACAACGCAACCCTCAGAAAGTCAAGTTAAAGTGGACAGTTTTGAAAGAAACATCATTTAAAGAATGGCAAAACTATATGATAAAACCATTAAAATATATCATTTCTAAGTTCAATAATTTCTTGTTCAAATCTTTTTGTTCTATCTGACAGATACAATTTACTGTCAAAACTTTCAGCCTTTCTAAAACCCCAAACTCTGAAAACAGGAAATACTTACCCATCATTTTCTGAATCCAGCATATCATACAATGTTTTCTTCATCATGGCCATGATATCCCAGACCTGTGTCATCTCAGCAGTAGGATGTTTACTCTTTGCTAACCACTGAAATGATAATCACATTACGATGTACATTATATATTAATATATAATTAATATATCTCCCATCTTCATTAAGCCACTTGCCAAAATAATTCCCAACTTAAATCCAGTAGAAAATTCCACAGACTTTTTTTAATCAACTACCTCGATTGATTAGCATTAGGTAACCTAAGCCTACTTCTGTGAGGGTATCAATTTCACATGATCAGATGTTATAGAAATATTGAACTGTTTCTCTGCTGGCAGCAAGTGATTCTGCCTTTGTGACCCTCTAAACAAGAAACGACACTGTCAAAGTCCATCATCCCAGAGGTTGCGGGTTCAAGCCCCATTGGGGTCACGACCATACTTCCTCATATGACACCAGTACTGGCTTTTCCAGGAAGCGGACTCGAGAGTGACTCAATAAGCTACAAGCTTTCTTCACAATCGAGCTAAAATAAATTAGTATAAACTAAACTAAAGTCTACTTTAGAAATACAGAAGGGCACAGGTCAAACACAGACTGTATCAGATGAATGGATCAGTTGAAAGACTTACCATGATAAGTGTTTTGTACACGTTGGAGAGGGTGAGGATAACTCTCTTCTGTACATTGACATTCTCATCATTCAGTAAATGTTGCAGACATGGCATCACCTTCGGTAACAACTCTGGATCCTTTTTACTGTCAACACAGAAGAGAACACATACATGTACACTATCATAATTTTTAATATACATATACCATGTGTGGTGTAGAATATTTTATGTAAACTCAGTATGGTTGGCATTTACATGTCTAATATCAACCTTTCAAAGTTGGAAATGTCTCCATTGAGAAACTTTCAAATTGACTGTAACTTCACAGCAATTGCATGTAGATGTTTCAGGTTAGCCAGACCTGAAAGTTAGTATAACAAAGTATTAAGTGCATTTACAGCATAAAAGCTTCTTTTTTAACTGAATGAATATACAAGCATTATAAAACAAGCAAATTTTGGCTTCCTAGCATATCAGTATTCTAAATGCTTTTAATGCATTTTGTGGAAAACATAATTATAGTTTAGTTACCATGGCCTCTTCATAAATGCGAGAAACTTGAGGAAGTTTTTCACAACTACTGAACTATCACATTCTTATAAGCATACTCAAGTTCCTAAAAGAATACAATATGTATATTGTTAAAGATTATTTTTGAAATACAGTGAAACTGTCTAAATATGCAAGCACTACCAAACGAGCAATATTTCTGCCAAATGCTATCACCAGTCAATTTTCAAATTTCCTTTTCAAGGTTTTGTGGAAGTAAAACAAGTTTATTACTGCTTGAATGCAATCTCAAACTTGGAAAAATCAATGATCAAAGACTTAATCACATCTGGACTGATCTTTCACGCTGAAATATCATTTCCTGAAACTAATTGTCCATTTATTTTAATGTTATGTAAAATACTCGTGAGTCTTTATAAATATGAATACTGCCAGTATTGTACACTTTGTCTCAAATTGGTAATTCACCATTGAATTGTTCATTACTTGAGTAAATAGTTGGTTTGTAAGTAAAGAATGTCTTAAGTCTAGCACCCACAGAATTATAGAACTTGGATAAATGATGACTTAACTCCTTGTACATAAAGATTCATAATTTCACAATCAGTGCTATTTAATGAGTGGCTGAAGTGTTGTCAAAAGTCTCCCTTAGTTTACAGTCTGTTATGTGTCATCTACAGTGGCTGTATGAAATAATTGCCATTCTGAAGCACTTTGTCTCAACTAGTTTTGGTTGTTCTGGTGACTGAGTGGTCTAAGGCATTCTAATATGTATTCCTGGGCAAAGTTGCTGCAATACAGTACAGGTTTATACCCTGAATTCTGCCTTGTAATAAATTAATGCTTCTAACACTAGACCAATACTGTACATGTAAATACATGTATACTGGTTTTAACTCCAGTGTCAACAACATTTATCCATCCTTTTAGTATGATTTTCCTTGATTTTTACACGGTTAACAGAAAGTTACTGGCCACTGATAAATTAATATCCTGCAAATTCAATAAGACCTCAGTTTACACTGCTTGCATACATGGAAATGAAAGTAGAAATGAGAAGTTGTACTTACATCAAAGAAATTATCTAGAAGATTTGCATCTTTATGAACAATTAACTCTTGCACCTAGAATGAAGAAGAAATAGGTATAATACATGTAAAAAGTAGCACACATTAAAACCTTTACCACACTCTAAGCTGGTATCAAGTGATATGCCAGCAGCCTTTGTCACAACAGCAGATCATAATAAGCTTGTATTTCTGTAGAGTCTGGCAATCAGTTACTCACTTTTCTCTGCACCCCTATGAACAATTAATGGTACTGTCCAAAAGATAGATAGGCAAGTCAATTTTTGAAATTCAGCAGGGTAATAGTTACCAGATTATACACATACATGTACTTCAAGACTTCTATCTTGATGAATTTTCTATTTTGAAGCACACTCTCAATACCAGAGAAGCAACCATTGCACCTTTTTATCTGCATATTTAAGTTTTAAAATAGCACAGCCTTTACACAAAAACTGAAATTTGTCTTTTCACTACAATCCTGACTAACTTAAAATATTTTTATCATCAGACACATTCTAGTTATATTGTACTACACAAATGTCTGCTGTGAGAGCTTAGTTTGCACGGACACTGCCACAATATTTTGACAGGGATATTATCTAGGGTGTAGGTCTTCTAAAAGGTAAACCATTAAAATATTTAGTGGTCTGAACAGCTAGTATTTAATACTATTATACTATAAGTATTTTATCTTTTTAATGAAAATCATTTCATGCAGTATTATTAGTAAATTTTGTACCTGCTACATTTTGTACCAAATAAGAAAAAACATTACCTGCTTTAAATTGCTAACTTTCTGTGCATCTTTTGGCATCAAAGAAGCTTGATTGAGTAAGTCAACAACCTGAGATAAAGAGAAAGTATAGGAGTTTTTACATGATCAATTAATGCACCATATACAGTGTACACTGACAGTCGAACAAAGTAGGTATACACATACAACAGAATCAAGTTTTGCAACTTTTACACAATATTCAGTCAATGCCGAAGCTACCCAAAGGATACACCTAAAGTGGCCACATACAATGTAGGGATGTGACTTTTAAAACAGTTACATATTTGTTAAATACAAAAAATAATCAGCTGGGATACATCAGTAATGATTAATATGAATTGAACATTACTGTTCATTCTAACCTGCATGTGAAACTACCATTAATCTGAATATTTGAGAGATCTGTTTTTTAACTGACCAGTATGACATCTGACAGACCATTGGCTTTTGAAACTGTAAATTGGTATATGTATATTCCACTGAACTGAGAACCATATAATTAATAATCAACTAAATACACTTCAATGTGACAATATATCATTATGAGAAGCAAAAAACAGCCTAAACATCAGATGGAAGTAGAAATTTTGCCCATATTTTGCTGATTGCTTAGTTATGTCAAACACAATTAGACTGAACATTACTTTTCCGAAGGCCATTTTGTCATTCAATAAAAATTATGTAATTTTTATCTCCATGCTGCTACTAACCATGACCTACCATGAAATGATTCAATATAGTCAAGATTTATATTTGTTATACCAAACTGAGAAAAAAAATGAAACCTGTCCTTTTCATTGGATACATTAAGCTTCCATGTTACAATGATTGTAGAAGAAGTCCTTGCAATTTATATATGAATTACAGCTGTTTCACCTCTAATAACTTCACCCCTAGTCATTTCACCTCCCAAAATCCTAAATGATTCAACATTCATGACTGAATGTCGTGCTTGGATATCATTTGTTGACACCTTTAATAAAAATTTGTTTTTTTGGCTTAAATAATTTTAGGTCATATTAACAGTTTCACCAATTCAACAATTTTCATTCTTTTATCTAAATATTTCCATTTAGTTTAAGCACATTTTCTTTTCACTATTTTCATAGTTCTGTATTTTCTATTTGGAAGTGTCTCAACGTCCAGTCCCGGACGTGGAGACAAAAGGGGGGGTATTTGTCTCCGCATCCGGCTCTATCCTTTTATCACTGTTTACCTACAAACTATACTATAAATATTATTTGCTATAGTTTTCCATTCTTGTAAACATATCAATAAAAATTAAAATTAATTAATTTTGAAACAATTGATTGACAGGAGCGAAAAGAAAACGGTGTCTTTGTATATGGTATAAGTGTAATTATTAATTTGTAATTATGACTTGTTTACCTTGTATTTCACTTTATACATGCATTGCATACAAACCGAAAACTAATATTTAATTGGGCACTTGCATCTGACATAACAATGGTAATTAAATGCAAAGCACCAGAGGTGTTAAGTTGGTGTCAATAAAGTCTTACTAATTTTCACACCTTAAATTAATTTTTTCCGAGTTTATTTCTTCCATACATAAATTATATTTTCTGAAGTTCTTTAGACCTAAAATAGTAACTGATTATTTTTTCGTCTAAGTAATGAGATTTTCATAAGTCTAGTTTGATTTGATTTGAAGCAAATTTTATAAAGGTCCGTCCATAAGTGCAAATATGTAAGCTTGAATTTGTGGATGAGACCTTCGCATGTCTTCCATCATGCCTATACCTATCAAAAGTATTTTTCTGTTTCCGAAATAGGAGAGATTTACCCGACTGCAATTTCCAGCCAGTATAGCCAAAGATTGAATTTGATTGGTTGCCAAAGAGTAGGTCAATCACGGCGACCAATGAGATCTAGGGTGTGATTGACCTAATTTGTATGTCTGGATCATGGAAGCCTAACTGTTTTTTAGCGAATTTTTAAATTAGATGTTGTGTGTTTGTGTTTTGTAAAATAACTAGATGCCCACGTGCAACATGTCGAGCCCGCCATATGTCAAAAGGGCTAACTCCTTACCAAGTAGAGATGGGTAGAGAAGTGTGACCTTGACCTTAGACCTAGGGACCTGGTTCTTGTGCATGACACTCCGTCTCATGATGGTGAACATTTGTGCCAAGTTAAATTAAAATCCCTCCATGCATGAAAAAGATATGCTCCGGACAAAGTCATTCTTGAATTTAACCTTTAACCTCCAAGTGTGACCTTGACCTTAGACCTAGGGACCTGGTTCTTGTGCATGACACTCCGTCTCATGATGGTGAACATTTGTGCCAAGTAACATCAAAATCCCTCTATGCATGAAAAAGATATGGTCTGGACAAAATCGGATGGACGGACAGACGCACGCACGCACATACACCGAACCGCCAAAGGTGACAACTATATCGAGCTCACCGCAGGCGGGCTCGACAAAAATCCCATTTTAATAATTTGTAATTATTTTTTTATTTGACCTATCTTTTTGTATGATAAAAATTTAAGAGGTCTAAATGAGAGCATAAAATGTGTTCCAAAAGATTGGTTACTTATTTTATCAAGTTAGAAGTATGCATGAAAATTTGACCTTTTTGCCTACTCTGAAATTTTGAAAATGTAAAAAACCCTTAGAAGCAAAATAAACCAGGAGCTGCCGCAAGCATGACAATACATTGTCATGGGGGAGGTGTGACCGTTTCATAAGTCTAACTTTAAAAGGTGATAAAAGATACATCCAGACAAGAAGACAAAACCCCCCATTTGTCTCCACGTCTAGCTGAACCGGACGTCGATACTCTTGGTCTCCCTGTCCAGGACCAGACAAGGGGACACTTCCCTTCTATTTTGTTATAAAACTACAGGTATTTCTCTTAATCATACTTATCAAGAAAATAATAGCATATTTCACACATCACTTAATCAAAAGTATTTCAAATAGAGGTGAAATGCTTCCTGGAGCTGATCGGTGGTGCAGTGGTAACATGCTGGACATGTAATCCAGGGATCGCAGGTTTGATCCCCCACAAACATAACTAATGGTCTTTCGGATGAGACCTAAAAACTGAGGTCCTATGTACCAGTGATGTACACTGGGTATGTTAAAGAATTCCCATAACAAATAGGCAGTGGCTAGAGTTACGGTACCGTAACTCTAGCCTCCAAGTCTAGAGTTACGGAAGTTCCGTATCTCTAGCAAAACCCTATTAGGAAAGGCTAGAGTTACGAAAGTTTATAAAGGTATGTATATTGCTTTAATATATGCATGATATGTGTTGTAAACTTAATTATTTTACCACTTTTCGTGAATAAACTGATCTGTTGTATATATGACAATTTCACAGGCGCCATTTTGGTTATACTTAATACATTGCTAATATCGGAACTATCATTGTCATGCTGTATTCTCTTGCACATATTTATGTGTTCTCTGTTTACAAACAACGTTAATAAAACAATAGTAAGATAAAGAAGAGAAAAATATTAGAATTCTAAGAGCACGAAAAACGTAAACAAAAAAATCGATCACAATTAAAAAAAATTAATTTTTTTGTCACGATCTGAGTGCTTTCTCATGGTGTGGCTTAGATGTAGTCAGACAATTAAATACAAAAACAACATATGTCAAGAACATATTTTACTTAACTTCTATCATGCTTTGCAGAAAATGTGAAATAATTGTCCAAGTACAATGGAACGCTCAAGTAAAGACGAAGATAACAACTATATTTCCGCCAATGTATTACGTATTACCAAAATGGCGGCTATGAGGTCACTTCTTTTGCCAACAGATCGGTTTATTCACTATTACTGGTGAAATATTTAAGTTTACATTACATTAACATGCATATTTAAAGCAACATACATATGCCTTTATAAAATTCCGTAACTCTAGCCAATCCTCATAGGATTTTCTAGAGATACGGAACTTCCGTAACTCCAAGACTCGGAGGCTAGAGTTACGGTACCGTAACTCTAGCCACTGCCTAACAAATAATGCCATATAACTAAATACATGGGCCAGATTATTATTTTCATAATCACTAAATGGATGGTTTGCCCTTGGTAGGTGTAAATTACCTCCCTTAACTTTCTTAGAAACAATCCACATCCCTTTTAAACAGTTATTATATTATATCACACCAATGCAGTTGTTAAGTGGAAACAATTTAAGCCTATTTAAAACGTACTTTGTCGTAAACAGAGCCGCTGGATGTGCCTGCCTCTTCTTCGACCGCGGTGAAAAATTGGGCAGCACTTGACCGTCTAACGGAACTGTCCGCCATTGTGTAGGCTTTTAGTTTTTCTTAGGAATAAAGGTCTATGACTTGATATTTCTAGATATCTATTTGTCTAAGTCGGCATAGGGGGAGGGTTTATGGACATTTTCATGGTTTTAGAAGGGCTGAAAATTGCACATATTTATGAAGGAAGCTAGCAAGTGCAAACAATCCGCATATTCGAACTTAAAGATTTTCACAGATTTTGAGAATAAAATATAATGAGATATAAATCTAAAAATATTAAATATCACGAAAACTTATGTATATTTAAATTATTCGAGTTACAATTCAAAAGTAATGGGACATACTATAATATACGTATATTCGGTTATATTCAGCACTAAAAGTCTACACCATACTAGATATACTATATACTGAAAGCTAGCCATCGCATAAATTAATAAAATGTCAACACATACTTTTCTATGGAATGCGGGTTGGGACATGCCAAACTTGCTAATTGCTACTTGCGGATTGCCACTTACTTATTGATAAATGCTGGTGGAAACATGCCACTTAGTAATTGCTATTTGCCACTTGCTTCTTTCTACTTGTTTATTGCTATAGCTACTTGTCACTTGCTTATTGATCAATGCTGGTTGAAACATGCTACTTGCTAATTGCCACTTGCTTATCGCGGTTTTGCCAATTGTCACTTGCCACTTGATACTTGCTTATTGCTAAATGCTTGTTGAAACATGCGTCTTGCTAATTACCACTTGCTTATAGTGGTTTTGTCAATTGCCACTTGCTTATTGCCAATTGCCACTTGCTAATTGCTACATGCTACTTGTCACATGCTAATTGCCACTTGCTTATTGCTAATTGTGGGTTAGGACTTGCTAATTGCCACTTGCTTATTGCGGTCTTGCTAATTGCAAATTGCCACTTGCTAATTGTCACTTGCTAAATGCCAATTGCCATTTGCTATTTGCTAGTTGGGACATGCCACTTGCTAATACTTAATTACTTGCCACTTGCTTATTGCTAGTTGGGACATGTCACTTGCTAACTGCCACTTGCTTATTGTTAATTGCTTGTTGCCACTTGCTACTTGCTAATTGCTTATTACCTTTTGCTTAAATTGTTACTAATCGCTAGTTGCCAATCGGTTATCGGTATAACTATCAAACAATTTATGGTCTTATTGTGTAATATAGCTTGGGTATTCTCAAAGTAAATATATCTATAAACATAGCTAATTCAGCAATCTTCTTATGCCATGCCTGTAATAAAGTGTAGCTGATATATCTTGTATTCTAAATCCACAATTGAAATATTTCATAATTAAACCATCATCTTTAAATGTGTCAAGGAAAAACAACATTTTACTTTTACATTTTACATGTTTGCAAACCATATTAAGGACGTGTATACATGGATTACCCATGGTCAATTATGGTTTACTACCAGCACCATAGTTACAAACACAATGGTACATAACCATATTATTGCATGATTTTAATGAACTGTCACAAGAGACCCTTCATTGGGAACCAAATGACTTTCTGTATTAAATGTACTATCCTCCCGAAAGTTCAGATATATACCTTATATCACCCATGTTGGGACATTGTCAACATTGACAATGTATCAACGTTACAAAAGCAGAGTTACAGTCAGACCATTTTGCATTGATTGGTTCCCTACAAAGTACAAGGTATTTTGAGCGGCATACAAGAGACAGCAATTAGATGTATTTGTTTCTGTTGGATGCACCACTTCGACACTATATACATGAATTAGTTCAGGACGCCAAACTAAGTAGGCCTTAATTATCCTAAACTACATGGGTGTTCAGTAGAACTCTTGTGTCGCCCTCTTACACTTTGTCATATTATCAAAATTGGCGGCATCACGACCCTTTTGTCATAAGCAATACAATTTGAAAGTTTAATGAAGAAATCTTAAAAAATGGCACAGTTATAGCCAACGTTAAGTATTTGTGACAGACGAACCAATGAACAAAGCAATCCCTATGCATCGCCTTCTCTGCGAAAGGGGACACTAAAGCAAATCCTACACAAGTTGAAGGGCTTTAGTCAATAAATGTTTTAGCAGATATAGATCAAATATGATTCTTTTTTGGTCAACATATATCTTTTAACTTATTCATTAATCTAGATATCGCCCAGAACGGCTTGAATACAAAATACGTTGTGCGTTTGCTCTCGTATTGAATAGCGTTTGAAAGACTTCAACGGTAACTTGCAAGTAGTAACAAGTGGCAGAAAGTAAATAGCAAGTGGCAATTAGCAAGTGGCAATTAGCAAAAAGCAATTAGCAAGTGGCAATTACTAAATGATAATTGGCAATTAGAAAATGGCAAGTGGCAATAAGCATGTGACAATAAGCAATTGGCAGTTAGCAAATGACAATTGGCAATTAACAAGTGGCATGCCCAAGTAGCAATTAGCAATTAGCAAGTGGCATGTCCCAAGTAGCAATAAGAAAATGGTATGTGGCAATTAGCAAGTGTCCCAATTGGCAAATGGCAAGTGGCAATTAGCAAGTGGCATGTCCCAACTAGCAATAAGCAAGTGACAATAACCAAGTGGCATATCCCAAGTAGCAATTAAGTATAAGCAAGTGGCAATTAGCAAGTGGCATGTATCAACTAGCAATTAGCAAGTAGCAAGTGACAATAAGCAAGAAGCAAGTGACTATTAGCAATAGGCAATACGTAAGTCGCAAATAACAAGTGGCATGTCCAAACCTGCAATCAGTAATAAGCAAGTGGCAATTAGCAAGTAGCAATTAGCAAGTGGCATGTCCCAACCCGCATTCCATACTTTTCTTTTTATACCAATAATCATTTCTTTGCTGACCAGTGATAGAGCTGCTTTGTTCACAGTTTGTGACGAAAATTTTAATTTCTTCAAAATGATATACTAAAACATAAAATGTAGAGGTAGTGGCTACAATCAACAGCAAAAGTAGGCCTAGGCCTAAACTTGAACCTGCATATACGCGACGTCATAAGTTGGAGCAGGGTCCGTATATTACATTTTATTATATACCTATAAATATTCAGTCAAAAAAACAGCCTATATTCACCTGACAGAAAAAAAATCCGTATTGTATGTACGTGCAATACAAATAGCGCGGCATAATTTGTAAGAGTGCATTCAATTGGCCCACAAATGCACATGACGTTAATAACGTCGCTTTTGACTGGGTCGTTACTATTTGTTTATACGATGACGTCAATAAATTGACGTCGCACACTACGTATATTTCGCGCTAAAAAGGGTTTTTCTTCAATTTTATGCTTAGTATGTCATTTTAGTTTATCGCGCAGACAAGCGTCAAATGGTATATAATAAAAGGGTTATTAGTATAGTAATGTGATCCATAAGCCGGATTGGCTCTCGTCGAGGTCGGATCAAACTCGTGCTACGCACTCGTATGATCCGGCGCTCGACTCGAGCAATCCGGCATGCTGGATCACGTTACTATACTAATAACCCTATTATATTATAATGTATTGTAATATACGGACCCTGGTTGGAGCTACTTGAATTTTCGCGAACAGTCTCACTGTCGCTACTTATGTTACAATATTTATATCATACAAGTCATACAACATATTTTCTGAAAGTAAAAATCCAGCTATATTGCATTTTACAGTTTTTAATTAAATCTAAATAAACCACTGAAGACCTTTGCGGGCCAAAACAGCTCTTACACAAGGAAAATCCGCTGTAGCGATGTAACATAAAATTCCATGCATTAACAGTTCAACAGACTGATGAATAGCATAAACACGCCAGGCGTTAATTAAATTTTCCGTGAAATGAACGTCGTACCATCTCCAATATGGTTTCCGAGAAAAACGATCCTGTGTGACCCAACTAATTATGCTTGTAAACGATTTTGTAAAATCAGTGTACAACAAACAACAGGTTGACCTGATTCTGTTAGATTTCAGCAAAGCTTTTGACAAAGTGAGCCATGAGAAAGTCCTGTTTAAAATGCACAATTACGGTACCCATGGCCAAACCCTTAAATGGATTAAGAGCTTCCTCGATAACCGCTCTCAATCTGTCATCCTAGACGGCACAACTTCTGAGCCCATATCCGTCCCTGGGTTTCGCGGGGGTGCTCGGACCCGCCTCCTTGTATATGAAAATTAAGGACCCCCCACAAAAATAAAGTCCAAAGTCCGGCCAATTTGCAGATCACACTGCAATCTAAAGTCACTAACTTCGTCAAACAATCTAAAACCCTTCAAAATGATCTTAACACACTAGAAAAGTGGGAGTTGGACTGGGATATGGAATTCAATCCCACCAAGTGTCAAGTTATCCACGTCACAAGAAGGAAACATCCTATACCATCACAGTACTTTCTTCACAATACACTACTAGAATCTGTTACCTCAGCTAAATATCTTGACGTGGATATATCTAACGATCTCTCGTGGGACGCCCACATAAATAGGTAAACCAAAAAGGCAAATCAAACCCTAGGATTTCTTCGTAGAAACTTAAAGGTCAAATCAACAGCCCTTAAGTCCATGGCCTACCAGACCCTAGTAAGACCCCAACTGGAATATAGCTCCGAAGTCTGAATAGAAGCGGTCCAAAGGAGGGCAGCGCGCTGGGCTATGTCTGACTTTGGCCGGAGTTCAAGTGTCACAGACATGTTACACAGTCTAAAATGGCGCAGGTTAGATCTCCGGCGCACTGACTCTCAACAGTCACTTATGTATAAAATTTCTAACGACAGATCAAAATTTCCTAGTTAGAGGGATGAGATTTCCTTGGATGGGGATTGCAACCCCCATCCAAGGAAATCTCATCCCTCTAACTAGGAAATCCCGCCATTATCATCCCTTGTCCTACAGGTTTATCACTGCAACCACTGACTACTATAAGTACTCCTTCTTCCCTAGGACCATAGTCCTATGGAATAGTCTCCCACATGATATTCCTTCCCTTCCTGCCCTTGATCAGTTTAATGCTGCTGTAAGCTGCATTGATCATGCCCTACCATAACCTGCCTCCACCCCTGTTTTTATCTTTTAATCATTAACATAATTATTCCCCTTTTTCTCCTATTTTGATCTGTTTCTTTTTTTAATTCTTTTATTTTTATTTCTACTAACAGTCTTTGTGGCTTGACGCGCACGAAATTGTCTAAGTCCCTGTAAAGGGTTCGACAGTACAGGAAGATAGATATATAGATAGACGTGAACTACTGACATCATGATTGTACGTGAAACAAAAACCCGTCATGCAGATGCAGTTCAAATGTGAAACATGGATGTGAAGAGATTGAGGAAGACCGAAGCTTGTGAATGTAAGCAACAATTAAACCCACGTCTATAATATTTCATACAAAAATTATTATTTTTGTACTTATTCCGAATATGCATCTATTTGATATTTCATTTCAGTGCCACAAAATGTACTTATAAATTTTCAGTGTCTAGATAAAATGTCCCGCGCTGCGCGAAATGTTTAAAAAGGAAATAAACTTAAATTTCCTACATGTAGTAATTTAAATGTAAGACTATTGCATTGTTTTTGTGAAAAGTATTAAAATGTTTCTTTTTTTCAGGAGTCTAAAGATGTATGTTTTTTAAAAAAACTCAATATATTACAAAGTTCCTCAATTTTTTCCGTGTAAACTTAAATGTCCCATTGCGCACGTGTATTGACGCATACGGCAAGATTGCTGTTAATGCACCGCAATTTTAATTTTACAAAAGGTAAAAAAATCGTTTGAATGTCCTTTACTTTAGCAATCAATCACATCAATGCGATTTATAAAGTATATTCCCGGCATATATTAATGGATATCGTATACGTATCATAAATACTTAATCTTGATTGGCTGGTAACGATCAAGTGCCGGGTCCGTAAAAGTACGTGTAGACCTGGAAAATAATACGTAGACCTGCGTCATTTCTGTTATATTTTCTTATATTTTCGCTACTTTTTATGAGGTATACGATATAATGATTTTAGACTAATGTTTCGGCCTATATTATAGTTTTGCGGACCTATACATTAGTCTGTAATTGTATTATCTTGCTGCTATTTATACATATACTGTGTTTTTTTAACAAGAATCTTAATGCTGGATGATCGTTTAATGTATTTTCTGTGTATTTCTCATTCCAGCCATCATGTCAGAAAGATCTTATAGCCAGCCCTGCCAGGTCTTCCCTGGATCAGATCCCAAGATGAAAGCGCTACCACTGCGTCACGATGGTTTCTTGTTCGTTTATATACTGTTATGTAAGAACTGTATTTTTGTACTATATATCAGCGTAAATTGGCTCATACTCCGACCAAATTGAGCTCATTTAAGAGTAAATCTAGCCAGACTGAGACTCAGCTTTTTTGTCTCAAATATTTATTTTTTTGTTGGAGAAAATATTGCAGACTATTTGAGATAAATTAGTGAAACATTATAATGTAAGTACAGTCATAAACTAATCCGTAAACAGTCAAACATATTAACAAAGCTCACCTTCTAAATTGAAAAGTAGTTTTACTTCACAGATGTTTGTACCCAGTATTTTTCTGCTGGTCATTATTCTGACGTGCTCGTTAACACAGATTTGACAGTACATCTTGTAAAACGTGAAACTTATTTAACAATTTTTATTTCATGTTTCAAGAAAATGTTATTTTTGTGTGTAATACCTTCGACAGTATTTTTACATTTATTTGCGGTGCTGCTAAACAAATATGCGTGTTCCTCTGTATTTCGGGTGCAATCCTACACAAAACAAGGTTATGCAGAGGAAATCAAACAACAACATGTAGTATATATAGACGAGACAGGTCTTCACGACCTTTTATTTCTGGCAAAACGCATAAAACAATGAGGGCACTTCCATCGACTTTGGACAAACACTCAGCTAGCTTTTCTTGGAAATATAGGGCCTAACATCGTAAGAGTACACGGAGAGGTTAATTCTATAACAAAAAGCGGTAAGGATTTTTCTTATTAATTCCTGTGTTTTGGAATGCAAATGGTAGGATTTTTTTGGTGTTAAGTTATTGTTTTCGAGAATTCATTTTCGTTTTTAAAAAGAATTGCTATGCCAGCAAATTCAGTCAAGTTTGAATTCAAACTATAACCTGGAAAATGAAATAATATGATAACGCATGCAACTTGCTTTCCTCTTTTTATTCTCTATTGGATGCGTTTACATCATTTCCCTAACAAAATTGTAATATAAACAATTTGATCATGGTATTTTGTGTTAAACAAATCTAGCCAGAAAATTACGAATCGTCATATTTTTCCCGAATATTCTTATCCATAACAAATTTGCCCAAGTCATTTCCATTGCAACGTATTATTACAGGCTACAATGGACCTATACTTGCCAGAACAACATCCACTACATGTATTGTGGAGAAACCAGCTACATGTAGATATCTTGGCATCATAAAGAATGAAACCATGAAAGCGCCACCTGGAATCGACAAGCCGCCAGGTATGTTGCTGTACAAGTTCGATCAACTCACATTGCACTTGAAATTGTAACAAAAATTTACAAAATATTAACATATGTTTGTCTTTAATAATCAGATTGCAATCAACTGCGCCCTAGCTACACCTCAGTTGAAATTCTTTGCAATGTCTAAAGGGTACTTTTCGTTTCTTTTTAAAAATATTCTCTTGTTTGTAAGGCATAGTGCGGTTTCAAAATATGTAAGCATTATTCACGCATCTTCTCGTAAACTTAAATCAATATGTGAACATGTATTTCGAAAACAGTATAAAGGATGCAGTTTGCTTTTATTCAAATTAGTAATGCTGTCTTCAATTACTTTCAGAATCTACAATAACTAGTGAGGCAAAAGCATGTACTGACCAGGTTGCAGAGCCGACTTTTCTAATGGATAATTATAGAATTAAGTATAACCGAAACCGCCATAGCCGACCTTAGCAATGAGCGCGAAGATGTTGACAATGCTACCGGCACAAAAGGAATACAGTAACATCAGCCATCTATCTCAAGGAAAAGCCCACACTTATTCTTGTTGCTACCGGGATAGCTATTGCTGCCTGAATTAATTACTTCGTGTTCTAATGAGAGTAGCCATCTAATCATGGTAACTTGTTGTTTTTAACACATTTGATTGCGAAGAAAAGTTACAAACATGTAGCTGCTAGTTTGTCTTATTTTAAAAAGAATATGTTCACGAATATTTTACTGGTACATAAAAATTTTGTATATTGGTACTAGTCAGCTGGTTTCAAAATGTTTGCGAATGCAAACAAAACTTCACGAGAACCGTAACTTAAGATTTCCACCTTTCTTTCAATTTACTCCTGAGGTGTACATGTGTGTATCAATAATACTTCAAATGCGTTCACTCACTTTATTCGGGCTTATGCAAGTAAAAACAAAAGCTATCCCTCACAAGTGACGAACGCTCCCGAAAGAGGTGTCTCACAGTCTGTGTCCTCTCCATGTGCTCAATAAATGTGCTACGTAATTTTAAAATCCTTCCATGCATGACAGAGTTACCATGCATACAGTATTCCATTACTTTAAAACACTAAGTGTGACCTTGACCTTTGAGGTAGGGACATGGGTCTTGCACGAGACACATCGGCTTGATGCTGAACATTTGTGCCAAGTTATTTTAAAATCCTTCAATGTATGACAAAATTATAGTCCGGACACAAATGTATGCATGTATACAGTATTCCATAACCTAAAAACTCTGAGTGTGACCTTGACCTTTGAGGTAGCAACGTGGGTCTTGCACGCGACACGTCGTCTTGATGTGCTAGACAATTGTGCCAAATCCTTCAATGCATGACAAAGTTACAGTCCGGACACGAATGTGTGCATATATGCATATACAGAGGATTCCATTACCTTCAAACTCTAAGTGTGACCTTGACCTTGGAGCTAGGGACGTGGGTCTTGCACGCGACTCGTCGTTTTGATGTACTAGACATTTGTGCCAAGTTATTTTGAAATCCTTCAATGCATGACAAAGTTACAGTCCAGACACGAATGTATGCATATATACAGGATTCCATTACCTTCAAACTCTAAGTGTGACCTTGACCTTTGAGCTGGGGACGTGGGTCTTGCACGCGACACGTCGTCTTGATGTTCTAGACATTTGTGCCAAGTTATTTTAAAATCCTTCAAAGCATGACAAAGTTAAAATCCGGACACGAATGTGTGCATATATGCACACATTATAGAGGCATCCATTACCTTCAAACGCTAAGTGTGACCTTGACCTTGGAGCTAGGGACATGGGTCTTGCACGCGACACGTCGTCTTGATGTGGTAGACATTTGTGCCAAGTTATTTTAAAATCCTTTAATGCATGACAAAGTTACAGTCCGGACACAAATGTGTAAGTGGGGACGCACAGACGGACAGACGGACGGACGGACGGACGGTGCGATCTTAATATGCCACCCTTCGGGAGCATAAAAATCAAATTAAAACATTGTCGGATGCCCACGTATACACTATGCCCTTTTATGGTATTAGAGACGGAATGTTGGCCGCTCGTTACGTATACGCTACGCTCAACTGTGGTATTTAGCCGGATTTCGACGATAGAATTTATAATATACATAATGATTATTATGTATAATGCTAAATTCTATATTTAACCATTAGAATATACTGTAATGACACGGTTGAACAAGCAGAATACTGCGTCATTTTATTATTGTCAACAATCGGTGTAATGTTAACCCATTTACCTATCTGCGGGTTTAGACATGTCGTATCGTTTCTAAGCATACACCCTGTGCATGTTACGGAATAGCCGGTTTTATAGAGTTATTGTAGAATGTGTTTGAAGTTAGAAGCTTAACAATATATAGTGTTAGCTATTCATTTCTCATTTTCGAATGAGTGTCATATTATCTTAAAGTTTATATAATTTGATAGATACAAAAACACATTCATAACTTTCGTTTTAAAAATAGAAGAAGACACATTTGGTTGAAACCACATAATTTCAAGGATATTCAACGAGGCTGTTTCGTAATGTTTCGCTACCCACATACGTGTATTTGTGGATAATTTAAAATTACTAATTAAACTGTGTAAGTACAATTTACTGTTAGTGTCATTTTAGCAAGCTATAACGTTTTGTGTCGATTTTTTCTTCGTAATACGTTTAGTTATTTCCAGTAAAGTCTTTTTTATTTTACAAATGTTATCTGTTTAAATCTTTTTATCCTTATCAAAGCTAGCTTTAAGTTCTGTCTGGTGACCATGATTGTTGAATGATTTATTCTTCTGCTTGTAAGTCGAGCTTTCGGTGAGTGCTGAGATAGATGGTGTTTAGGTGTAACTTTATATCATCTTTTGAAAACAGATATATAACTTCAGCTTTTTATAGAACTTACTGATATTTCATGTTTATAGTTTAAATAATGTGTGAGCTAATTATTGCTTTTACTTTTACACGTATTTAATGCTTTGTAGAAATCGATATACACAAAGGATGGCAACCGGATTCGAGACTGATGAGTTAAACTTGGTCGGTGAAAGCTTTTTCTTATCCAGCCTTTTGAATGCAATGGGTTATTCGAAATTAGAAGTCAACATTAGGCAGTCAAAATGGGAATTTTTGGAGCAAAAGGAAAACATCTTTTTCAAGAACAATAAGTTAGAGGAAGGGTGTGTTACTTCTGGGAGCTCATCAGAGGGTATGACAGGCGGCCCCTATTATGGTGGTGAATTGAGTGATTATGACTGCATACGAGTTTTGAGAAATTTCCGAGTCGTTGATTCAACTGAGGATGTCGGCGATGCATTGGAACAAAATGATAAGAATATAGTTCTACTAAAAGAAATTCCGGATGAAAACTTTCCAGGTTACGTCAAACTTTTGGTTGTCAAGGCAGACACCAGTTTTCTTGAAATTCTGCCTGTAGTAAATGGACAACGTTTCTTGTCCAATAATATTATTACTGATGCAAGAGAACTGCAAGAAGAGCTCTCGAAAGTCATCACTAGCAAAAATCCGCTTGCTAAATATCATACTTCTACAAGCACAGAAAAGCATGGACCTGCTGTTAGTTTTCAAGTGTCAGAACCAGAGACTACATTAGCATTCCTATCTGAGCTAGTAGCGAATACAGAAAATCAAGACAAGGATCAAGGAATACATGGTCACTCTCGACCTCTTTCAGCATGTGATATAGATATGGTGTCTTGCATTAGGCGTAACAAATGGCCAGCATTGGCAACCAGATGGGTAACAAGATATCGTTCTGGAAAATGGCCAGAACAAAGTAAAATTCAAAGCATTACCAAACATGTTCCGACATACTTAGCGCCAGTAGGGCACAAATGTAGTCCAGACATGAACTTACAGTGGAGGTTATCTTTTAACGTTGTAGAAAAAAAATTAATCAGAAGTTTCAACGAGGCACAGATTAGATGTTACGCTTTATTGAAATTTTTCCTCAAAGATTATATCAAGGGGGTTGCAACGAATGTACTTTCATCATATTGCGCGAAAACAACAGTTTTCTGGATATCCGAATCAGAAGGGGCAGATACTATGACCACAGGAAATCTACTACACTATTTCGTCAAGTGTCTGCAGTTCATTCGGCGGTGCCTTCTAGATGGCAAAATGCCCGTCTACTTCACTGGTTCAGGAAATGCGTTTCCAACTGACATGACTTCAGAAGACTCTGCTAAAATTGTTTTGGAACTAGGAAAAGCAATTCAAGATCCGTTAACTCCATTGCAGAAGTGTAAATCATTTTTCTATCCGATGCAAGTCAGTAAAGAAAATGCTGAGAATTTCCCCAAACTAACGGTTCATTCGATTCTGATTGCTTGGCTAGAAATGCGATGTGGTATCCTGGAAAGTATACATGGTTGTGGAACAAAAGATATGTTATGGGTAGAATATGTTGCCGAGCCAGTTGAAGAGAACATCAGACGCTACAGGGATATGATGGATGAGGCAATGAAATTGATATATTGTCAACCTCTTGTTCAGATGTTTCAGTCTTGCTTAGGATTTCTTTGCTATTCAAAAGTTTCCTCTGATGATACGAAAACAGAAACTGATTCTGTTCTACTTCGAGAAGCTGAAGAACTGCTATGCAGAAGCCAGAATGGTGATATAACAATGTGCCCCTTACGACTTGCAACCTTTTATATTAAACAGAACAGACCAAATGCCGCTCTCCGGACTATTGACGCTATAATTTCAAAGGCAGAACTAATTGGAGACAGGCAATCGTTCATGGAGATGCTTTACAAAAGAATGTATGAACATATCAGCGTTGTTGTTAATATTGATAACATGCAAGTTCTACATACTTTTCTGGAACTAATTACTGCCAATTACAACTCGAAACTACACGAGGAAGAAGTCTTATACATGAGGAACAACTGTAAAGAAGCTTTGAATTTCTTAGATTTTCCTCTAGCAGCCCAAAGATCAATGTCATTTGATGCAACTTTTATGCTTCCAGAAGCACCGGCTTTACCAAGTGCATTGAAACTAGAATTGTACTTTTCTAGATTATTTGAAGTAAAAGGCGAATGTCGTGGCATGAAGTTAAGCCCGATTATATGTGCCTACTTCCTAAGATTTCTCGCATTTCATATGCAAGGTAATCTTTGTATGTGTAAGGAAACGCTGTGCCTGTTCCAATGTGCTGTTCAAAAGGAACAGAAGTTCTATCAAGCGAGGGGATATAATCTGTTAGCCAGATGTTTTGCCATGATAGATCAGTCACAGAAGGCCGCAAAATGCCTTCTTAGTTCTTTGCGGATAGACCCCTCCTGGAATAACGTTGCATTCGGTTACTTAATGTTGGTTTATAACGTTTTGTTTAGAAATTAAATGGACAGTGAATATGGACTTTATCAAGGATTTGTCGAAAAATATAAAGAAGTGTATGATTTGTATCCAAACGTCTGTAAATATAATAAGTGTGTACATCAAAAGAAAGCATTAAACACGATGTACGCAAGGAGGCAAGAACACACGTTCCAAAAACACATTAAAACAAGGACGGCAGCACCTAAGTAAAGTTTATACTTGTTCCGTTGTATGAACACTAAGAACATAACCTTTATGCTAGTAATTTTGAAAGCACAACAGGAAGACTTAAGAACATGTACACAATCTACGTACAATGTATATACGTTCGTTCTTCCTTTATGTCTAGTGTGTTTGGATTTGCAGTCACTTTTTTCTTCTCTGACCGAATAAAATAGTCACTAATTGGGATTAACAGATATGGTCAAGTAAAATGTATGTTCTGACATATGTTAACTATGTCATTAGTAATTTATAAAATAAAAATACATTATACATTTTGCATCAGTAAATCAATAAATGTATTTAAAACTAAATTTAAGTAATTAAATAGTATGTTGAGTATTGAACACGTGTATTGTGCTATCCATATTCAGAAAAGCAAATAATGGTTTGAGAGCCGAATTACGTGAGCAGTACCTTAAACGAAGTAATTGTTTCCACTGTCGTTGCATTCCACTACTTAAAAACGTGTCGTGTACACTGAGAGAGCTGGTGTTCAGTAGTTACATTTTTTTGGAAACACACCGTGAAATATGACAGCAGGTTTATGTAATACTGTTGAAACAAAGTTGTAACAAGTGTAAACCAGAACACTGCAACAGTAGAATGGAGTGTATGCTGTCGAAAACAGTTTGCAAACAGTCTTAGGAATAATTTAACTACGTTTTTAGCTGACCCGAGCACTTCCGCCTCAGCAGCTGTTGTAATCGCCTGGTGTCCATCGTCTGTCTGTCTGTCGTCTGTCTGTCCATACTTAACATTGTGTATGCAATAGAGACTGCATTTTTCATTGGATCTAAATGACTGCCTTGGTAAAATCTAGATCCAGTTCGAATATGGGTTATCTGAGGTTAAAAACGAGGTCACTAGGTCAAATCATAGAAAAACCTTGTGTATACAATAGAGGCTGCATTTTTCATTGGATCTTCATGAAACTTTGTCAGAGTAGTATGATGTAATCTAGGTCGAGTTTAAATCTGGGTCGTCTGAGATTAAAAACTATGTCGCCCGGTCAGATCATGGAAAAACCTTGTGTATGCAATGCAGTCTGCAATTTTCACCAGAAATTCATTAAATTTAGTCAGAATGGATGTCTTGATAAAATGTTGGTCTAGTTTGAATTTAAGTTATCTTGGGTTAGAAACTAGGTCTACTGGTCAAATCATAGAAAAAACCTTGTGTATTCAACAGAGGTAACATTCACAACCCAGTCACCATGAAACTTGGTCAGATTGTTTGTATAGATTATTTCTAGGTCAAGTTCAAATCTGGGTCAATAGGAGTAAAAAAACTAGGTCACATGACCATATCAAGAAAATCACTGTTAATACTCTATAGGTCACAATATATATATCCAATCTTTATGAATGATTTTGGTCAAGTTTGAAACTGGGTTACTTGGGGTCAAAAACTACGTCTCTAGAACAAATCAAATTAAAACTTTGTTTTAATTCTGGGGGCCACATTTAATACCAGCCATCATGAAATTTGGTCAGAGTAGTTGTGTCACTTTTTTGAGTACGAGGTGTAGTATTGTTTAATACCACTAAATCTGTTCTTGATAGCTATTGAACCGCTACTTATTCAGTTTAACAGGCATTTAGGTCTAAATTTATTTGGTCCCCCAACCCAGTCTTTGTTGAGACGATGTTTGAAGGAGTTTATAGAGGGTGCCATAATTATGGACTCTGGTGACTTGTTCCAGACGTCTTCAGCCCTCTGTCTTAAGGTAGCTCGCCTAAGTTCGGTTCTGGAGTACTTTTTGTGGATTTTAAGGGAGTTACCCCTTAATTGTTGGGACATAGTTGACGGTGGTGGAAACAATTTTTTTTTCTCTATTTAATCATAGCCATTTATAATTTTGTATGTTTGTATTAAATCTGACCTGACTCTTCTATATTCTAAACTTGGAAGTCCTAAAGCAATTAATCTTTCTGTGTAGGTTTTATTATTTAGACCTTTAACCATACGTGGTGCACGTCTCTGGACATTTTCAATTGCCCTTTGCTGTTTTTTGAATCTAGGGGACCATACATATTATATGTATTCTAAATATGAGGTCTGACTGATGATTTGTATAGGGTCAGGAACATTTCTTTAGACATATAGTTAAATGATTTCATAATCAGGCCTAGATTTCTGTTTGCTAGTTTAACTTTATTATTGATATGTTGGCTGAAAGTAAGTTTAGGGTCAAATCCTTTTCTGAATTTTCTTTTATTATTTCTGAGTTGGTATTTTCATGATTATATATGTAATAATGTGTAATTTTGCAATTGTTACCTATTTGCATAAATTTACACTTTTTAGTGTTGAAGAGTAACTGCCATTTCTTTGACCAATTGGCAGCTTCATGTATATCTTTCTGTAATTGTTGCTTATCTTCTACACTTCTAATGGTTTTGTATATTTTTGTGTCATCAGCAAAAAGCCGGGTTACACACGACAAGGCTTCTGGAATGTCGTTAATATAGATGAGAAATAACACTGGCCCTAAGACACTTCCCTGTGGTACTCCACTCACTACTGGGGCCCAGGATGATGCTTCTCCATTTATTATTACACGTTGTCTACGATTGGTTAAGAAATCTCTTAATCTCTATTTGTAGATGTTTCCTTGGATACCATACTCCCAGATCTTCAGTAGTAGTCTCTCATGGGAAACCTTATCAGGTCGCCTTAAAATCCAGGTACAACACGTCCACCGGTCTTTCAAAGCCGCCTTAAGATTTTGTTCTATAAAAAGACCAATTTAATGGAAGCTAGAACTAGTCGGGTATAAGATAAGGTATATATTCCGGTTTCCGGATAGCGGCGTTTTCGCCTTCACCGTATGGTAGTGATTTTATAATGTTAACTAAAATAATAAAATAACTTCCGGGGTTCATTAAAAGAAGAAAAGTACATGAAAGTTTATAAAAATGGATGATCATTCATTGGCCTACTTTTCTACAATTAACCCACTTGCTAGAAAAATCATTAAAGATGAACAAAATCTTAAGGCGGCTTTGAAAGACCGGTGGGAAGGGCTGAATTGGCAGGACCAAGAAGCATTAATTGACGATTTTGTGGTAGACAACACTGTTAGGGAGAGATATGCGGACACGAAAAAACTTCATTCATACCCAAAGTCGTTTCCGAAACTCAAAGTTGAAACTGGAGAAAAGATAGTAGTTGATTTTGAGAATGATGTAAGTTGAACACGATTACCACTTTTGAAAGGGTTACAGTGAATACCGGAATCGACTTCACTACCGAAATATACCGGAATCGGTTTTCGATTACCGGAATCGACTTAATACAGGCGTTGTATCTAATTAATTGTATTAAATACATGTAAATATGATAGAATGTATGATATTTGACTCGTATGCAAAGTTTTAGAAAATAATATTAAGCCAAAAATGACTTTGGGAGAGTTTTTTATATTATAGTTAAATATGTTACAATCGGTGTTCATAACATCTGCGAACCTGTGAGAATCACAATTATACCTCAAAGGTATGTATATAGTTGATGGAGTATAACTATTTTGAACGTTACATTTTTGAAGAAATGAATTTGAAATAAAATGATTCTGAAATAATAACATTTTACAGGTCCTAAGCTGAGTGTATGTGAATAAATAAATGAATGAAATATTAAATAAATACAAGAAATATTCTTTTAAATTTATTCACAAAACATACAATATTCAACGAAACATTCAATAATTTATCATATACCAATTAACACATCATACATAACAATCATCTAGCTATAGCAGGCTGTGTATGAAATCCAAACTTATACATGTATGGTTCAAGTGGTTGCCACTGATCTGTTCTGTTCAGAGTTCAGAAGATGTTGGGATTAGAAGAGAAACTGTGATTGTATTTACATGTTTATCTAATGTTAAGATTTTAACTGAAGTTGTAAACATATAATTATAAGAAAACAAATATCCCTTAGACAAGATTATAGCAAGAATGATTATCATTCAATCTTACTGTTAGTTTTGTACTGGACAATTGAACATATTTAGGTTTAAATAAAAAACAAATATCAAATAGCTGTGTTACGACAGTTGCTCCCCAAATTTTGGTAAGTAGCCAAGTTACGCTGTTACATATAAAAAGACAACTTATATTATGAAAAAGAAATACACAACAAACATGTATTATTAAAATGTCCGATATTTCAGTTTTACACGGCGGTTCGGCTCAGCGCAGTTGCTTCCCAAATTAGGGTAAGTAGCCGAGTTACGCCTGTAAATAAGAAGTAGGTCTCCAATACAAGAGTGTGAATATGCATCTGTACCGATCACCCTAGAGAAATTTAATGTGTGGCTGCGGGCTGCTTTTATTTAAATATACTGCCTTTATTGGTTAACTTCAATGTATTAAATACTGCTTTACACAGTGTCTTTAAATATTCTATAACACTTCTTCTGTTTTTCACAGTGTCTAAATATTCTATAATACTACTTCTGTAGTAGGAATTGTAGCCAGTTCAGCTTTATCTATTAATTCTTTGTTTTTCAGTCCCATTACAAAATTATTCATGATAAGTTCTTGACTGTTTTTTCAATCATATGAATCTCTGTAGGATACAGTGTCAATAATTGTTTATTTAGAAAATTGCCACTTGTTACAAAAATAGGAACTTAGACAATGTACCCATTGCCAGGGTTTTTTTAATGTCGAATCATGGACAGCATTTTTTTTGCCAATTTTGAAATGGTTAATGTGTTCATGTCCTGGCTTTCTTCAAAGTCACCGTCCTAATATTTATTTTCCTCTTACGCTGACCTGGCTTCTTACCGTCTGTCCTTGGTGCGATACATGAACTATGTCCGTCCGTCGACACGACAACCCTGTCTATTTTGACCACGAACTGTCGATAGCGTTTGTACAGGTTGGTCCTCTGCTGGTCCGTCATGTCAATCCATATGTCTTTTGTCACCTGGAAGTGCTTGTGAGTGACAGCCAGGCGGAAACTACCTGTTGAGCAAAGCGCACTTCTCAGTTCCTTAAATTGACCAATTACCAGTCGCTTGACCAACCTGACAAACTCAGGTAGACTCTTGGATTGCCAGTCAACAGTCTGCTTCAAGACATGATTGATAGACTCACAATTGTTGTTCGTCCAGTCACTGGAGATAAGTCCGTCACGTAGGGGCTCGTTGACCTTGGTTTTTATGTGACCTTTTAGGCGCTTTTGAAAATACTGAACAAATTTGTCAGAAAAATTTGCGCAGTAACTTTCAATCTCGTCACACTTGCTGTCAAAGCAAATGTCGTCCGTCACGTTTGCAAGACCCTCCCGTCCAAAGAGCATGGTAAGGATAACAGATCTGTCAAGTCTGGGTACCCCGTCGTCCTCCAAGTGCTGTCGTGCGTTTTGTTCCAAGTGTCGGGTACATAACACATGAGTAGATTGGGGGAACTCAGTGGTTATGGCTTTAACCATTGCTTGTTCATCGTCAGAACCGATGACAAGTTTCGTCAAGTTTGTCCCAGCTAACTTCAATTTCAAATGATGAAAGAAGTAGCTGTAGGTCTCGTAGTCACTGTTGTCGTGTACGAACATTGGTCCAATGAAAAGAGGGGGTTGTTCAGTCCTTTGTCTATCTACCGTTAACTGTTTGTAGCATGTAACCGTTACGTGCATTTTACACAACATGAAGGTCTTGTCAACTCCAAGAACCGTCTGCCCAGTACAACATAGCTTCTTTAAGTCCTCAATTTGGTCGTCCGTATACAGTATTGTAGTAGGGGATTTGCCACCGGTGCGTATGATAGACCTTACAAATTCGTCGTTGTCGGTGACCATATTTTCAAGGTGGCATATCTGGTCGGCAATGTTAGTCGAAGTAGTTTGTCCGTTTGTCTGAGCAGCTTTTGACTTTTGGTAACGTCTTTTATTGTAAATGGACTCCATGGTCGGTCTCGTCGTCTCGTCATATTTATCCTTCATTGTCAGGTATATGTCTGCAGGCGTACATTTCTGATTCGTCAATGTCAGCCATGACATGATCCGGTCTTCGGACAAATCCCTCATCTGTCTTAGCTAAACCATGGGGTGCTAGTCCAGGAAATTTCCCAACATACTCTACCATGGCCAAAGGACTTTCTAGACCCCCCTCACCTAACCATGTGACCTTTTTCTTGTAAGTTTTATCAAGTTTGTGAGTAGTGTAATACCTATGTAACACAACTACTTGTTCTTTCTCGGGCTGTGGATTTAACGGGCGATACTCTACTTGTTTTTTGACCTGTTTCTTGACACAATAAATCCCATTTCTTAAAAATACACTACTCAAGTCACCATTTTCATGCAACACAAAGTAAGATTTAGGTGAAGAACCTGAAGATGAATTCCATATACCCCGGTCATCTGAAAATGCACTCCTTTTCCTATTTAACCTTTTGTCAATGTTGACCTTGTTATTAATGAGGAAGAAAACATTATCCTTAGAACCACTTGGGATATGCAACAGGCCTGGAGTGTCTTTGAGGAGATGGGAAATGACAGTACTGGAGTCAAGAAACCCTGAAACTAGCGACCCTTGATTTAGTTTGGTTTATCAAACCATTTCTACGGTTTGACAGCAAGGCAGTGTGTAGTCTGAAATTACATCGGTGGTCGCGTGTAAATATTTTACATTGATATGAAAATATATGTTCCGCTATCTGACAAAAGGTGCCTTATACATGTATTCAAACCGTTAAATGAATTTGAAAGCTGTGCAAGTTACTGTTATATTAGATTTTCAGTTCAAAGTCCCAGAAATACAATTACAAGTACATGTAGCTTTTATTTTACAGAGTCAAATCTCTTACAGGCGGAAATGTTCGCAAGGCATAACGCTCGACTATACTATTCCCCGCTTATACGCAAATAATCAAGTAATTACTCAGCAACATTCTCAACTTATCTCAACACCTTGCATTTTTATTCCTTTATAGAATCGATTGTCATAATCGTATTCACCCATTTATTTCAATTATATACACTTGTCAGTACTTATGCAGGAAATGATGTTTTATAGCAAGTATTTCATGCAAGTAATTTTTTTAAATTCGTGAGTTGTACTTAAATGGATGTTTCGCTATATCTGCAGTAATGATATCAGAATGAACAAATGAATAAATAGAAGTCATTATTTTTTTTACTTCTATTATCAGAAACTGGTATGCAAGAAAAAGAATATATCGCTGGCTGCACGTGCAGATGGCAGAGCCTCGTTACCGCCAAAAACAGTTACCCTTGAACCAGATACTCCCATCTGCACATTTCGGACAATATTGATCAAAAAATGTACTTTTTGTATAAAACTTATAATGATTATACTTCTTGGCATTACATGCATTTGTAAAAAATTGGTCCATTTACTGTGCAGCAGGCAAGTTAGTATTATACATCATTTCATTCTTTCAGCATGTTAATTTCCTTAAGAAATACACTATCGTTAATAACAAGTAATATCCTAAATTTTAGTAACAAATAGACTTTCAAATAACGTACTAAGCTGAGCAATTACTTAAGTATTTTCATAAAATCGGGGCAAGAACTTTTTTGATAAATAAAAGGAAACAGCTTGGTTCTGTCTATATCATTTCTCAATCTATATATGTAAGTGGTGCTGGGACTTTAAAAAATTTCCAAAAGCATTTAATACGGTCTGCCTTTAAGACACCCTTTCCCTAGTTAACGTTTTATGAGAAAGACCTATAATAACGAAGAAAGGCAACTGAGATGTGACCAATTTTCATTCATTCATACACAGTTTACTGGCTACAATAATTAAATTTAATAATGCAAGTTCAAGTATTTTAATATGTCGGTATGTCGTTTCTTCTTATGCTTTTTACATGGTTTTAACTTAGCTGTTAAAAATAAACCAAAGAAAGGTCGTAATCTCAACTATCTTTGTTATTTCAGGTCTTCCATGAAATGAGCCTAATACAATAAACTATTACATAAACATCAATATATGATCCACTTAAATTGATGCTGTACGAGGTACAAAACTAGTACAAATTCTCTAGCCTCCGAAAGCAACTGCCACTTTCTTACAATGAACATTATCGGTAGCAGGGCTCGAATCCATGACCCTCAGACAATACAGTCATGTAAATATTATATATATTTAAAACATTGTGTAAAGATGAAGAACTTTTTTTCCGAAAATTATCAAATTCATATGACCCAACGACACACAAAAATTGGCCTTCTGACAAACGTAACATTATTCTACAACAATTGATCGCTAAAAACCATTTCATATTTGACTGTACTCTATCGTGGAAAAAGGAAATGAACGACAAGTACAAAACTAAAAGATGAACAATGACTTTCATAGAATTTTGTCATTTAGTATCTATTGAACATAATTAACTAATATTTTCCAATATATGAATTTTCTTATATGTACGCGAAAGTATGTCATATTGAACAGTTACAGTTCAATTCGCCTATTCCGTAACAGTATTTCACTTTGTTATCAAGCCGTTTTAAAATGTTATAGCAGCAAAAATGAGGGAATACTCCCATATCGTAATAATCTCTGTTCTTTAAAAATGTATTATTAGATAGTATATTATGATTATTTGAAATATATATATATATATATAAATATCTTGCATTATACAATTTAGATGGAAAACTCTGTTACAGATAGGGTGAATCAAAGCAGCGGGCCATTGCTGACATGTATACAACACGATTTCTTGGTATTGTCAAGTTTCTGCAAATTCTATTTTTTAAATGAGCAACTGTTATAAATTGTATCAGTAAACAAGTAACAAAATACATATCCATACAGAAAAATTACATTTTGATGTTGTTTTGAGTCGGACGTTACGTCTTACATTCATAAAGTCAATTACATAATTGCAATACCAATTATAATATATGTATACATGTCAGTTTTATAAATCGCTTACCTTGACAATGCTGAACTGCAGTCATAATCCAATCCTTTGAAAGCACAACACTTACACAAATAATTTAAACTGATTTGTGACCAAGATTTCAAGTCTGATTCATTAAGATTTGCACATTGTGCATGAACCCAATTTTTGCAATTAGCACATTGAATTGTATCATTTTCACATTCATTAGTACAGACAATACATGGAAACGCCATGGTTATGCAAAGAAGCATGATTTACAATGAAAAAATCGTATGTTATATACCATTTGATGACAATTCCAAGTATTTGGAGTAAAAGCAATTACGGGGAAACTTCATCTCGTGCTAAATACAAGACTTTGATTCTACGGTTCCTTAAAGGAGCCGTCATACGGTAATTATAAATGTTTGTAGTTGACTGAAAGTGTGTGCAAATTGTTTGTAATGTGATGGATAAAGTTTAGCTTATATAATTCTTAATGTTTTCTCACGTCTAATTTCACCGCCTTTACATGTATGTCAATCAAAAGATGGCACGTGCAAATGACAAGATTCTTTCAGCGGCTACTTAAAAAACATTAATCGGCAATCATATTTGTTTGTATTTTGATATTTATAATCGTCTCTTTCATACACAAGTCTGAGTAATAACAATTTCTGTCCCATTTCCACATGTGTAAAATTGCAGCCTTTAATTGGCCGTTGGTTAAAAGATTCCACGTGAATAGTACGAGACTTTGGTTGTGCAGTGCTAGGGCTTCAAACTAAATATTTTGAGGGATATGCCAAATGGATGAAACAGATAACGCAATTCTTTGATAAATATATAGATTTTTTTCATATATCAGATATTAAGTAAAACATTTCAATATGTTAACATTTCACACAATCATCACGCCAATTAAATAGCTCAAGCATAAATAAGAAAAAAAGTATAAATGGTACAATTTTTAGTTACAGTCAAAATGCTGTATTAGCTTATGACATGTAAAATATTAATATTTCATAAGCATTTCTTCAAAAATGTAGCGTTCAGAAGTTATATTTGAGGTATAATTGTGATTCTCACAGGTTCGCAGATGTTATGAACACCGATTGTAACATATTTAACTATAATATAAAAAACTCTCCCAAAGTCATTTTTGGCTCAATATTATTTTCTAAAACTTTGCATACGAGTCAAATATCATACATTCTATCATATTTACATGTATTTAATACAATTAATTAGATACAACGCCTGTATTAAGTCGATTCCGGTAATCGAAAGCCGATTCCAGTATATTTCGGTAGTGAAGTCGATTCCGGTATTCATTGTAACCGCTTTTGAAAAAGAAAAAAACAATTCCAGAGGAGAAATGTCTCAAGTCTGCAGCTGAGATTGAACCCTGACATATAACCACTGCACTCCTCCCCTCTTCATCAATTTGGAGCCCAGCATCAACTGTACATTCCCTGCAATTTCTAGCTCATTACCGTTCCCCAGTGGCTCATACCTGATCACCAAATAATTTATCCTTTTCGCCAACAAAGTAAGTAATTCCAGAGGAGAAAAGTCTCAAGTCCCCAGCTGGGATTGAACCCTGACCTCCAGCATTGAAAGCCGACACCACAACCAGGTCGCTTAAATGTTAACCAAACAGCAAGGCTGTTGGAAGTGACCTAAAACCACTACAATACAATATTCTCAGCTTCACACTACTGGGTACTGACACCAAATATCACCACCAGTAGTTTTGATTTGAAAAACAACATGTGGAACTTTTTAAATATTAATTGAGAAATATTTTTTTGCATTTATAAGTGGTCAAATTTTTTATATTAGTGAATTTAAATATTTACACACTTTATATGCATTGCCTGTCAACTTTCCAACATTGGGTGGTCGAAACCAGCCACAGCTTTAACTGTCAGAACTGTCCAGGCTGTCATTACTCCAAAAGTGGTTAATACAGTACACGCAAGGTGTTTTTTTCAAATGTCACCCAGTCACCGCGACAGAAATTCATTCCAGGTGACCAGTCACGGTGACAAGGTCACCCTAAAAAAGTTTTGGTCACCCAAACGGCCACCGCGACCATTTACGATGCGCTGAGATATTCGGTCGCGGTGATCCACGGTGGCCGGTCGCGGTGAATAGCGGTGACCAACTCGACTGAAATAAAGTATTTTACAATTATTTTATTATATTTATTGGTGTACAAAATGTAGAATACATCAATTTCTGTAAATACTTTTTATTTTTCATCTACAGTCTCTTTTATTAGCACATCGTCACCGCGGTATTTCTGTTCCGAATTGCCGCTCGAGTATGTATGTATTACTGCATAAAAAATCATCATTTTTAGATACATGTATAATTGTTTCAAAACGTTTTCTTTCCTTCCTGAACTTATATTTATCACGTTTATGTAGATTTAAAATAATAATTCACGTAAACAATGTGCCGTAATTGGTCAATCTTTTTAATCCCAACTTGCCTTTTGTCAATCACGGTGGGTGTGAAAAATATCGCCTGTAATGTTTGCAAACCCAAGCTATTTGACACAATTACTTCTGAAAGATAACTGTCAATGTTGAGTGAATACGCATATTTGTCTGCGGAGATTTTGAGTATCTCTTGTCTTACGAAAGTCGACAGACAATGCATCGAAAGTGCGTAAATATTTAAATTATTGTAATAATTATATTGTCCAATGTTCGAATTTCTCAAATGCAAAAAATGATCTAGATTTATATCAAAAAGTTCCGAATGTTGTGTACCCGAAACACAATTGCCGTCTGCTATATTTGGTGTACCGCAAGGTTCAGTTGTGAGACCTCTCTTTGTTGCGAATTATGCTTTCTTTTATATTTAATTTTATTATTTTGTACGGATCACACAAACAACCGGAATATTACGGAAATGCACATTATTAATAAAGAAATCTTGAATATCAAAACGAGTTGCTTGTTCGAGCAGGAACGTAGAATCTGTATATTCTACGTTCCTGTTCGCAGCGTACTTTTTGTTTTGTCATTTACGATTGCCTCTAATTTTTCAGTAACTGCCAACGTCCATGCTTTCCCAGTTAATTTTTTTTCATTTTGCCAAATAAAGTTATTTTTACTGCAAAGTGTTTTCTATATCAAACGTAAAGCAGCAGGTGTTATGAGATCAAAGAATGCCGCCGCGATGGCCGGTTTCTTTGATCTTAGTGAGCACGTGGTATTAAAAAGAAAAAGTTTGAGACATTGACAATATATTGATATTTTGGATTATTAGATCATAAGTTTGGAATAGTTAAAGTAAGTTTGTTTTTATACCCCCAAAACGAAGTTTAGGGGGGTATATAGGAGTCACCCGGTGGTTGGTCGGTCGGTCGGTCGGTTGGTCGGTCGGTCGGTCGGTCGGTCGGTCGGTCGGTCGGGCGGTCTGTTGCATTTTCCTTGTCCGGAGCATAACTTGAAAAGTACTAGTTGGAATTCAATACAACTTCATACAATGGTCAAGCACATTGAGAGGAAGTGCAGTGCACAAGAACTATAACTCCATCTTGACTAATTACAGAGTTATTGCCCTTTGTTACTTGTCCTTGTCCGGAGCATAACTTGAAAACTACTAGTTGGAATTCAATACAACTTCATACAATGGTCAAGCACATTGAGAGGAAGTGCAGTGCACAAGAACCATAACTCCATCTTGACTCATTACAGAGTTATTGCCCTTTGTTACTTTTCCTTGTCCGGAGCATAACTTGAAAAGTACTAGTTGGAATTCAATACAACTTCATACAATGATCAAGCACACTCAGAGGAAGTGCAGTGTACAAGAACTATAACTCTATCTTGAGTATTTACTGAGTTATTGCCCTTTGTTACTTTTACTTGTCCGGAGCATAACTTGAAAACTACTGGTTGGAATTCAATACAACTTCATACAATGGTCAAGCACATTGAGAGGAAGTGCAGTGCACAAGAACTATAACTCCATCTTGACTAATTACAGAGTTATTGCCCTTTGTTACTTTTCCTTGTCCGAAGCATAACTTGAAAACTACTAGTTGGAATTCAGTACAACCTCATACAATGGTCAAGTACATTTAGAGGAAGTGCAGTGCACAGGAACCATAACTCCATCTTGACTCATTACAGAGTTATTACCCTTTGTTACTTTTCCTTGTCCGGAGCATAACTTGAAAACTTCTGGTTGGAATTCAATACAACTTCATAAAATGGTCAAGCACAGTGAGAGAGAGTGCAGTGCACAGGAACCATAACTCCATCTTGACTAATTACAGTGTTATTGCCCTTTGTTACTTTTCCCTGTCTGGAGCATTTTTCGAAAAACTACAAGTTGGAATTCAATACAACTTCATACAATGGTCAAGGACAATGAGAGGAACTGCTAAGAACAATATCTCTTTTTAGTTTGTTTGCAAGGTATTATGTTACTACGAACTTCTTCAGTTTATAAAGCAATCCTTTTGGGGGTATTAATCACATTTAGTGATAGCTCTAGTTTAGATTTATTGTGTGGCCGGGGTTGTTTTACTTGACTCTAAAGTATGTTAGTTTGTTGATAGCGGCATCGTAATTAAAACGATTTGGGCGTCTGAAAGTTTCGAAAAACATCAGATTACAATTATTTATCTATTTTTTATTGACAATTTAAAGTTAATCAGTAAAAAAACATAACAAATATTCAAGTCCATGTGGACACGGCGAACACCGTGACCAGTCACCGCGATTCGCGGTGACGATGGTCACCGCGACCGGACACGCAATTCGCGGTGACGGGTGACTCAGGGGGGCATCTGGGTGACCAAATTTGCGTGGTCACGATGATTGGACATCGCGGTGATGGGTGACAATTGGAAAAAACACCTTGCGTGTACTGTACCTGTCAATACTGGTTGATTGGTGGTCAGTTGAATATTTTGTGATAATTTTTGGTTATTCATATGCAAAATATGAACTAATACTTCAAATTTATAAAATAAATATGATAGCTGAATCCACTGGTTAATACCTCCAAAGTGATTCTTAATGATGTAATTTAAAGTGTAAACATACATTGTCTTAATGGAATTACACAAGTCTGAAGTGTGGCAGGGTAATTGCTATGAGTGCAGCCTAGGTGTGAATAATGGGTCTGAAAAGGGGTCCCATTGTTTTGTTAGCAAATATACCATTTCTCCTCACAGTTAATATGTCTCTTAGATCTATAGTTACATGTATGAATTGACCATAGTACAATTAATTTTGGATTCAATGAAAAAACAATATTCTCAACAAAATATTAAAGGTCACAATAATTATCTTATGTTTAAATTAACATGAATAAGCTATAAAGTTATTATGAAAGTTTATATAGTAACCTAAGGAAGATTTAAGGGTATATTAAATATAATTTTTCAATTGACCCACTGATTGCCAACATCGCAACTTTCATAACACAACTATGCATATTGGGAGAGACTCAAAATCTCCTCTGTCAAAATCCCCTTGGTCCAAAAATGGTGTAGTAGTCAATATCCCTTCGATGGATTTTACATGGTATTCATAATCCCCTCAATGGATTTTACAAAGTATTCAAAATACTCTCAATTGATTTTACAGAGTAGTCATAGTTGTGTTATGAAAGTTGCAATGTTGGCAATCAATCGGTCAGTATGAGTATTGGCATGGGACACTTTCTCTATTTTAAAATATGATGATTTATTAACGCAGTGATACTACAGCGGCGAGTAACTATTGTTGACCAAATCTATATATATAGCAGGCGACAGACATATGCGTGTTCCAAGGAACACCGTTTTAGTTTGACAACAGCAGCAACCTGCTAAACCCTTAGAGAAAAATGTCTACTTTGAAAGTATTAAAAAAGATGAGACAAAAGAAATGTAAAAGATTATACAATACTATTTGCAATTTTTATATTTTTCAGTTTTGGACTTGGCAGGATGAGCACTCTGCTCCTTTTAATTGGAGAACCAAGGTGAGTATTACATGTGCTCTATTTTTGGCTATTTGGCCTATGACAGTGGGTAAAGTTAAGCTTTGATGAACAATGCATTTCATGTACATGGAGTGGTCCAGACTGTGTCTACCATAATATAGCTTGGTGAACCAAGATAAAACACCATCCCTGAAAAGTTCCAATTCATTTACATAAGAAAGCAGCAAACATGAAACAGCAAGATGGGTAGAGACAACAAACTATAATGATGTAATCTGACGTTGCACATGGTACACAACTTCATCTTCACTTGTTAATAAGCTATATGTATCCACCTTGCTTTGATTTTTTCATGTAAAGCTTGTTCTGTTAATGCCTGAAAATGGCCTCTGGGGCTTGGATTTGTATTCATTATGTGTGTATGGACAGAGAAAGTGAATGGATTTCAAATGTTAAACACAGAAATCATCCTCAAGCAACTCCAAACTATGTACTAAAATCTAATTAGAATGGAAATTATTGAAAAGCATGGCATTCTAATGAAGTTTGAGGTGTCTCATTCAGTTTCAGTGAAATTCAGGTGAGCACTACATTGGAGCTTTATGGTCCATTAATTAAAGTTAATTTATATTAGGAAATTCACAGTTAAAATGTATAAATGTTTCAGAGTCAACAAGACCTGACCCTGGATGACCTGGACTCAGATACACTGTACAGCAAACCTGCCACTAAATCAAAGAGATCGGAATCAAACAGTGATCAGCCAATAGAGAAGGTTGGAGAGAAGACGGAAAATCGCGAATTTTCTGTGCAGACAGGGACCAGTATATGGGAGTCACCATTCCTTCAAGGAGTGAAGAAACCAGACTTTTTAAATAGGTCAGTATGTTTCAATTACCAGAAGCAAAGTTAAACAGGACAATAAAATAGTAATTTGTTTCATGGATATATTGTGGCAGCTTACAGGTGATTTGGATTAAATGGACTTTGTTCCAGGTCATTTGTAATCGTATAATAGAGATTGACTTTGGTTAAAGTGGTCAGTTCAATAAATTTAGGGTGTAGCTTCCATTAGCCCTTGTGCTTCCAACAGAAGGGTCTTAGTTGAGATGGTAGTTTACTTTGAGGATTTAATTACTTTGTTCTAGGTCTCGTATAAACTTGCTGTAAGGTCAAAAATTTTGGGGGGGTTTTTTTTCCTTTTCAAAAAGGTCTCGACTCATCAACATTTGTAGAATGCTTGTTATATCAAAATATGTTGCTATCAAAATTGTAACAGCGAAAACAGAATCCAAGTTCAGCGTGCATTTTATAGAATATGATATAGATATTTACCTTCGCAGTAATCTCAAGTCTGCTTAACATAGAAGATTATACAAAGTTAAGTACTGGAAATTGTTTGTGAAAAATATTACTCTCCTTCATTTAAAATTCTTTTGAAAAAAAAAGGAGTGAACAGTTAAAATTACTTTTCAGGTCAAGGAGTACAAGTCCAACAAAATCCACGGCAACATCAAGAGAATCTCTTATGACAAGTAGATCTAAGTCTCCTGAAGAAGTGAACTATGCCTTCGCAGGTAGCATGGATGATCTGTCCAGCTCACCAAGTAATCTAGATGATAGGAGTCCTTCAGTATCAAGCGGGGAGATACGGGAAACATCACCAACTCCATCACAGGATGTCTGTCCGAGTAAACCACCCAGAAGCAAAAGATCGTCAAGCAGATCTCCAGTTAAAAGTATTCTCATGTCTTCCAAAAAGTCAGATTCAGAAAATGGGTCTCAGACTTTGGTGTATGCTAAAGATGAAGAAGAACTGGCTTTTGATAATCCAGCGATAGGAAATAATTGGTCAACATTCGTCAATGATCAAGAAGAGGAGCAATTAAGCAGTGCCACACCATCACCTTATAAAAGCCTACTGAAAGAACCTGAACCAGTCGGTATAGATAGAGGAGAAAATATAGACCACCAGTCTTCTTTGCTGACTGGTTATCGGGATGATTTTCAGGATGAGATCCTTTCTGTGGAAAAATCTTTAGATGAGAACCAGTCTACAAATGAAGTTGATAGCCTTAATGCATCTAGCATGTCTAAAACAGGCTTTGCCTTCCTTGACAACTGGTAATTGTGACAAAACTAGGTAATTTTTGTGGTATTGAGGCCAGTATTTTGACATTTGTTCTCATGTGTTCTGACTTGATTACTTTTTCTATTGAAAAATGAACATCTTATTATATTTTTTGGCTTAATTCATTATGCTCCTTTTTCAGAGGAATTTGGTTTAATATTTATAATTTTATATACAGATGTATGTCTGTGGGTAGGCATGACAATGCATTGGTACTGATCAAAAGCAGTAGCCACACTTTTCGCGTTCAATCATGATTTGCTTGTGTCATAAAGGACACACTGTCACATGTTTAAATATTGTTCGACCTTTGTATTTTTGTACACAAACGGCTAGATTATTTACTGGGTCTGGAACCTAATTTGAACATTGACTTTTCAACATAGTTAAAATTTAGAATAAACAGCAGTCTTTTGATAGTTTGACCCATGCCAGTAGGTGATTCTTTATTTTGAGTTAACTATGCCATGGGCATTGGGAAAATGATTTGTACTTAATGGTACCACTACCAGTAAGGGAAGTACAGGATTTGGGAATGCTAATGTGAAATTTTACTGCTGTTTGGTGTTTGCAGGAAATTTGAATAGTATACATGTAGCAATAACACTAGACAAATGCAGAAGAGCAGCAGTATGACCTGGTAGAATAATCTGCTGAAATAGTCTACCTTCCTTTTCAATGCTTCCTGTTATTTTTATATCAGTTTACAATGTACATGTTACAGACTTTACTGTTACGGTCAAGATTCTTTTTTTAATTTTGATGCAGAATATTACAGTATGTTGTTTATTCTTTTTTACCTAGTATTTTGATATAGAGTTATTATAGTCTGTATGTTGTTAAAGAATGGTGTTGTGGACCTGTATGAAAGTAAGGTCATATTACACAAATTTGTTTGTTAGTACTGTTAATGTGTTTACATTTTGTGACCGGTTTATTTTTTAATTTTTTTACTTCTCTCAGTTTACCCGCTAGTTTTTGAATTGAGCAGGGAGACCAGTGGAGATACAAGTTGATAATCTTTAATTTGCAGAATAGAATCTTAGTTTGATTGATGAATTTGGTAGATTGTTCAGTAAGGAAAATATAAAAAAACTTGTCAAAAAATGATGATTATAGTTGTATGAAAAAGAATTACTATTGAGTTACTGATACCTGCTTGCTACTGGGTACACATGTACTTCTGTAACAGATTTTATAGTTGATAACATTTGAGTTACTAATATTTTAACAAAATTAACAATTCCATAGTATAACACTGAAAATACATGTTCTTACAATGTGCAAGATTTCATTGGCTTTTGATACTACATGTATATAATTTATGTCTTCATGGGTTGTGCAAAGAAACGTTGTTGTTTTTTGTAGTATGTGATTGTTGATTGATCTTGAATTGAAGTGAGCTGTAAGAAATACTATCATTATCAACTATAACGTAAGAAATAATAATCATTATTCTCAATAATAAAGACAAATTATAAACTCATTGAATTTGAGCAACAAAATGACAACATATCCTTTCTACTACACTGTAGCTGATTGCTATGCTTCAAAAGATGATCAGATTCTTAACAAGACAATGGTAATGAAATACAATGAGTAATATATCATGTCGTTGTTCACTTCTCTTTGGTACAGTATAACGTTTTAATGGTCAAACTGTTGTTTATTGCAGAATAAACAATGCTGCATTTCCTTCTTTACAAATGAATTCCCTGTCATGTTAGAATAAAATACAAAAAATTCAGTTTGCATTATGCATTAAGGAACTACTGAAATATCTGTTGTGTGCAACATTTGGCTTAATGTATGTGTAGTACATTGTAGTTAATTATATGACAATAAGCTAACTTTTGTGTTGTATTGTCATGTCAGCTTAGAGAACAGAAGGTCCTAAGTTGCAATTCTGCTTTGAACAAAGGATATAATATAAAGTACTTATATTGAATTAATTGTCTACCGAGGCATTAAAGGAATTTCTTAATATTTTTAGTGCAATAAGTATACAATATGAAACTTTTTATTATACAAATATGGATATTTTTATTGTGGTTATGTTTTGTGATATTAAATTTTGTATCATTGACTTTGGCAGTTTCTCGTGGCCTACACGTTTTTGTTGGCTTAAATTTGGCTTAAAACAAATGCTGATACTCTACATACCTGTTTAAGGAAAAGATTCTGATGTTTTTCTCACATCTTTAAAGCTGCTAAATTGTATGCTGTCACCAAAGTGCAGATTATAATGAAGAGTTTAGGTGTACCACTGCTAAATTGTATGCTGTCACCAAAGTGCAGATTATAATGAAGAGTTTAGGTTTACCACTGCTAAATTGTATGCTGTCACCAAAGTGCAGATTATAATGAAGAGCTTAGGTTTACCACTGCTAAATTGTATGCTGTCACCAAAGTGCAGATTATAATGAAGAGTTTAGGTTTACCACTGCTAAATTGTATGCTGTCACCAAAGTGCAGATTATAATGAAGAGTTTATGTGTACCACTGCTAAATTGTATGCTGTCGCCAAAGTGCAGAAATATAGTGAAATTATTGCACCAGTAATAGTGTGTCATTTAAGACATTAAATTATTAAGTATATACAATGTACATACAATGTTCATACAATGTCCATAATGTATTTGTTTAGAAGTATTATATACACAGTGATTTTTTGTAATATATATATATATATTTTGTAAAGCATAAGTTGCATATTAAAGTATACATTTGTTTATTTTACATTGTACATATGGAATCACACAGAAAGAATACTTTTTTTTTTTGTACATGATTTTAGTTCATTTTGTCTTACAGCTGATCATGGACTTAAAAGCCTTGAAAAACATTTTGTGTCTGGGCTGCAACTTCAAGATGCATTGAGTGATTTTCAAGTAACTTCAAACACTTGTTGTCCATACCACAATGGTGTGTCATGCCTAGTTCTGATACTTGTAATGCAGGGTTATGTTCTGGTATTTTGTGACTGGGTTGTAACTTCTAGATGCATAGACTAATTTTGAAATAGCCTGCTCATGGTCACACTCCAGGGTCAAAAGGCATCTCCCCAACCCCTGGTAGGTTTATTTTCAAACTTGAGCCAAATGTTCACCTCATGGAGACTACATGCAATATCTATGTTGCAAGCAAGCCTGCTCAAGGTCAAGGTCACATTTAGGGTCACAGGTCATGTTTCTATGTCTCTTAAACCTTTTCAATGATTTCCTTGAAAATATTTTGGTAAATATTAACCTCATGGCGAGAACATGAAGAATCTATTTCTCAACCAAACTGGGATCAATGTCATCAGACTGTATTTCCCTAACCCTTTAAAGGATCTTCATCAAACTTAGGTCATATGTTTATCTCATTATGGTGAAAAAAGACAAGGTCTCTTGAGGTCAAATGTCTTGTGACCGTTATCTCCTAAACCCAGTATGTCATCTCATCCTGTCATTTTCAGTTAGAGATTTTGTATATCCACTTGTTTATTTTACAAAGTTTGTTATACATTGGTTGTGTACAAGTAAGACATTGACAAAAGCACTATATTCAGGCAAGGCAGATTTTGAAAACACAAATTCTTGTGTTCAACATGATTTAATGCCAAAATTTCAGCTTAGTTGAGTTAATACTGCTCCACTTGCGTTTAGACAGGGCCAGTCTGTGTAAGGACATCATCTATGTAAATATTAACAATTAGGAGTAATTTTGTAAGGACTTATATTTGTTCTTTAAGTTAAAGACAGTACGAGACTTCTAAATACATTATATTTATCAAGAACTACAGAAAGATGTGCATTGTGTTGAAGCAGACAGACTTGAGAGTGTAAACATTCATGCACAATATGTTGCCATACTGCTGACTGACAAACCTAATGCAACATTATTCTCTACACTAACTTTTTATAAAGAATATTGTTTGATAATTTTGTCTAAATGTAAGAAATTTCACTTATATAAATTAAATAATGCATAACTTTAACAAACTTTTGTGTTCTTTTGTTGGACTTCTCTATGCCAGAGAGGGACATAAGAGTAAATCATAAATGAGTCATGGTGTTTGAAAATCATCTTAGTTTTGGGACCAATATAGAGAAGTTTGGTTGGCCAAGTGGTAATGATATGAATACATTTTGTTGGTTAGCACGTTTTATTTCAGTTATATAAGATTACACATATGTATAATACAAAATATAAAAAAAAAAATCTGCAAAATAGTATTTCTCAATACACGTATAAAATATTTAAAAGGATGGAATGACTTTACAAGTCTGGTTATTAACAAAGCAGATAGAAAATAATGCAACTAAACCATGTAACACATCCATGCACAAACATTCACAGACTGTATGCGAGGATGCTCAAACATACCAGTACTGTTTAATTTCATCCACAGTTGTTCATTTCCATGTTTTTACTGAATAAATATTATTACAAGCTTTTGATTCATGTACACTTGAATATGTCTTTCTGCATAATCAAAGACTTAAACTGGCACTTGAAGACGATTTCAATTCTGCAACACAGTTTAGGTTAAGAATAAAACTGTCTATGTCCAACGGCTATAATTCTGCTAAGCCTAGATGGTTATCGCTATTCATTGCAGTAATATACATCTGAAACTGTTGCAGTAGTTGGCAACATAAACTTAGCAACGACAGACAGTTTAAACCAATAACTAAAAACTGTATGAGGATTTGTGGGGATGCCAGACTGCTGCAACAGCGCTTATCAGAATTTATCTTCATGAAATTACAAACTGGGATGTTACTGTATCTCAAGTATAACAGGATAGTTTCACCAAACTTCTTATATCCTTTTTTTTTTTTTTTTTCTCCAACTTTTAAAAAAAAAAATAAAAAAACCAAATTAAGACATTTTTCTAGAACTACACCTATGACAGTTTTTTTGTAAATATTAAGTTTTATCTTAAAACACAACCACAAAGTGAGCTTCAACCTGTATTGATAGATTTTAATGAGTCAAAACAAGGTAACATCCCACAGGCCTCAAAGTCATATTTTAATCCTGTGCTTTAACAAAAAAAAAAAAAAAAAAAAACAAAAAAAAAAATAAAAAAAAAGGGGGACCCCTGGGCGTGATCCTAGGCCAAGTTACCACAAGGTGGAGGTACATCTATATAATTTTAGCTGCTGTCCAGTGTGTCAAAAAATGGTGTCAAAATATTTCTAGAAATAACAGATAAAATTAATTTACTAAAATAACCATCTGTGAGCTTCAACCTATATTGATAGATTTTAGGTAGGTAAAATCACCGTTATTCATATTCTAACCTTGCTTAAACAAGATCTCAACAGAAGGTTCAAACATCAATAAATTTTCTATTTTATTTTAGTGCTGTCCTATTGTCAAATTAAGACAATGAAATTTCTTTACAAATAAATCTGGATCCCTTTATGCGTTATGTAGTAATTTAAATTCACATTTGAAACATGTCAACAGAATTCAATTAATATGAAGCACTAAAACTTCTTGGTAAAATTTAAATTACCCTTACAGAAATTAGGCCCCCATGAGACTTTTTATGTAATCCTCTGAACCTATTCAGTGGAAGATACTGAAACACTGAATTTTCTTGTATCGGCTCAATAACACAAACCAAAACATGTTGAACCTTTACCAGAAAACCTAGCAACAACTGGGATAAAACCAGCAGTCATCAAAGACTCCCAAGCTATGAAGAGTTATCACATACACTGAACAGTAGCATACCTGAGATTATAACATAAAACAAACTATAAAAGCATTTAGTTAGTTACATCTAATTTTATAAAGCACCTGAACCATAAATACTCAGCCATAAGTCAACCTCATCTATAAGTCGAGAGATATATTTTGGTGTGAGAAAGCTGGTGTTATACTTAAACAGACTAATGAGCGGGTAAATTTCCAGAGATATTCTTGGTAAACATATATTGTTTCAAGTTCAGACTCTTCAGCACTAGTTAAACGTTTTTTCTGCTTTTAATATAGGTCCGCATTGATTAATATTGCAGTTCTCGTAAAACTAAATTCTATTTTCTGCCTTTATCCTGAATTATTTGTGGTAATTGCCGGCTAAATCAGCCACCTTCAAATGCTGAGATCTGTGTCTAGTTTAGTTAAAGAATTTTAGTAAAGAATAATAATTTTTGAAAACCTGTCTACCCAACACATCATTTCAGCATGGCACTTTTTTGACCACAATATTACTTTTTCTTGTCCTTAAAAAAATTAAGTGCAAATAGAGGTACATAAAGAAATGCTAGACAGAAACGTCCATGATGATAAAATAAGGAAATGAAACACATTTTACTTTGTATAAGAAGTATTTTGTTGAAAATATAACTGTAAAAAAAAACAACGTACATTTATAATAAAACCTTGACAGGAATGGGGACAAATATTTGTTTTTAAACATTACACTTATACATAGCTGTTGAGATATAAATGCAATTTAGTCCATAAATTCTACCACATGTTTTATTACCCCTGTGGTACATGAATGCAATGTTCTTACACCTGAAGCTCTTAAAATAAGAATTGACATTTCGCTAACATAATATACAATGAAACTCCAACCTGAACAACTGACTCCTAGAAATCTTACCAATAGCAAACTATAGTTACAAAATAATGCAAGCAAGAAACAATGTCAGACCATCCCATCATTAGTATACAGTAAGATAGTAAACATTAACCTTCAAAAATTAAACAATGTAATCTTTTGTTAAAACAAAAATGATTACTGCACTCTCTAACATAGGTTAATTTCAATACAATCAGTTTTGAAAGATGGATAGCATCAAGTCTTTAAGTGTGTCAGGGTTACATGAGTTAAAACAGGAAAGGCTTGCAAAAACGAAACAGAAAAATATGAATTTCAATACAACAAGCACAAAACAGACCCTGATCAGTTAAAACAATGTGTTAAGACTAGGTATTTAAATGCATTCTGATGGAACTACATTCTGCAGATCTCAAGAGCTGTATGAATATATGAATTTTAAGAAAGTAGTTCCTGTACTACTTTCATCATGTGAAAGCTTGCGTCTTCAGTTTCATGAGTGGACGGTGAGTTTCAGATGAAGGTAAAGCGGTTTAACCGTAAACAGCTGAAGATTCTTGCGCTTGTAGTTTGCTGGCTTTCTATACCTGTGAAATAGCAACAATTAATGCTTAATACCACAGCCACATAAACAGCAGCTATAATGTAGCTATTCCTGATGCATGTAGCTCATTTTCATTAAATTTATAACAAGAATCTGGTCTTTCTTTGATTGTAGATCTACCGATCTGAAGATGTAATAAACTTAAGCCAATCTGATTACAATAAATTCTGAAATAACAAATGGGATATGATGGCCCTAAATCTATTGCTCCAAAGGGTCATCCAAGGAACTTTTGTGAAATTATTTTAAAATCAGACAGCCTTTGAGGAGATATTGTTTAAAGACTTTTCTATTTTTAGCTCTGGTGGCCATCTTGTGCATCAGAGCTGAATGGTTTGAGCAATTTTGGGAGAGGTCACATATGGAACAGTCGTGAGTAATTGGTTCAAAATTGGAACAGCTGTGTAAGAGGACATGTTGTTTAAACACTTCTATTTTTAGCCCTGACTGGCATATTGTGCAATGGAGCAATGTTGTGCAATGGAGCGAAACGATCTGAGCAATTTTGGTAGAGGGTCACCCGAAGATTATTTGTGCCACATAATTTCCAAATCATATCAGCTGTTTAGGAAGAGATGTCGTTTTAAGATTTTAATATTTCTAATATTCCTAGCTCTCGCAGCCATCATGTGCAGTAGAGTGGAACCCTTTGAACAATTTTATAAGAGCATCATCCACAGATCATTCCTGTTAAGTCTAGTTGAAATTGGCTAAGTGGTTAAGGAAGAGATGCCGTCTGAAGCAGTTGTTGGTGACCAAGTTGCAAACGGACACTGAACATTCAGTCATCACATAAGCTCACCATGAAAGGACACCAGCATTCTCAGGTGAGCTTCATACTATATACAAAGGCTAATGAGAATAATCAATACTTACAGTTCAAGTACAGGTGACCCGTCTTTGATCTCATCACTCTCCATGAAGGCCCAGCATCGTGTACTCACACTACCTTTCTTTGGCTTGTAGTGCTTGAACTCAAAGAAAATGGCATAGCCTGAAACAGCAATAAATACATTAACTTCACCAAAAACAGGACCAAGTTTCTAGTAGTACCACAAACTCGAAGTATCTATTGTCCTGGCAAATAAATGTACCCGGTAGATCACCTAGATTTGCAATTTTTTGTCAGCTACTGGATTAAGTCTTTTATTTACAGCAGGAGGTCTGACCTTACAGCAGATACTGTTTACCTATGACTATAGGTCTTCATTATTTAATGGAAGATATTGTTGACGTATTACTGGACGTTAAAAGAAATATTGCCATAAATGGGACGTAAGTATATGTACCTGGAGGAAGACTGTCAAGTGTTTTCTGTACATGAACATCAACATTGAACACAACATAGGTATCTTCTTTACACTTTGCTACAGGAGTATCCTGATGGGTTGTTAGGTCAGCACCAAGGTTATCTACAACGGTTGAAAAGAAAGGTTGTATAGTCACATTGAACCAAAGTATATTTAAACTTAGTCTATTAAATCAAAGCTAAAACTCTTGAGAATTCAATAGCATTCATACAAAATTGTACTACTTAAATGCCTACAGTGAATCTATAACATCTATTAGTCCGGATTGCTCCCTTTTCTAAAAGTGTCACATGAATTATTCTCTATTAAACCACAGCAAAATATGTATTAATTCTTAGAAAGGAAGTATTTTAATTCAAATAAACGGATCAGTACCTTTAACATAGACAGATATGAATGGATCTATATACTGTTTGGCATCTTTCAGTCCTATCTTGAGTATTCGGATGGACAAGACCGGCTTCCCACCAAGTGATACTGGCTCTGGAAGCAAACTCCCTCTCTCTGCAAAAATTTAAATGTTGAAACATTTCATAAAGACGTAAAGAAACAGACATACTGTACTTCACTTACGTTGGGGAAAATACTACAACACATCATATTTCAGTTATGTAAGATAGAAATGTTACCTAACAATAGCGTCAAATTTTATAAACAGTACTAACCTTTTTGTTCTAAGATAGCAAACAAGTTCCAGACCCATAACCCTAATGACCTTGAAAGCACGAGCATAGTCTTACTGGAGACTTTAACCTGTATTCTGTCTACTCTACTGGAGAAAAGACATATTAATTTGCAGTTTCATAAAACAAACAATTTTTGGAAAATCAGATTTTGTGAGTACATGTCTTGAATTTCTGGATTTCATTTTTTGTATTAATGGTAATGTCATATAGTTTTTCACTCATATCTGAAATCTATGGATCAAGCTACCCACATAATTGACAAAAATCAATGCCAAACAAGCATTAATGGTTCACAGTAATGACAACTTAAAGTTCAATCCACAATTCTTAAGAGCTGGGGGCAATTTTTCCATTGCTTGTGGCAAGTGCTTCCATCTCAATGACCAGAGCAGATCATGATCAACTTTGACATCTAAGCAGTCTGAACATAAGCTCCCCTATTCTATGTCTGATATTCAGTGGATTTTCAGTGAGTACGTCTTTCTCTGTTAGCGTTATAGTTCTTTCAAATTGAAAGATGGACAAATCAATGTTACAAAATTAACAGAGTCAGTCTTAACAGTAATGCATTATCTACAACGAAAGAATAAGTAGAAAACTTATAATCAATAGGTAAAATAATATATTAGATTCCAACTTAAGGTAGCTGTAAGCCTTTGCTAGATTTTTTTCTTTAAAGTCAAAAATAGTTTATTATCCTTTTTAATACATAAGAAAAATTAAAGCTCCATATCCTATCTAAACACAATGAAAATGAGTTAAACTTATAAAGATTTTAGTGAATACAAATAAAGCTAAGGCTGGTCACTACCTTAAAAGACAGAGAGTATAAGTTTACCTCTAAGTGGCTGTCTATCCTCTTCATTATCTAGATCTGGTAACCTTTAAGATATAGACTAAAACATCTAAACCAGGTCAAATAAAACCACAACACATTTGCATGCAACTGTTACTAGAAAATATCTAGCTCTACAGAAGTTTTTTGAGAAATAACACAATCATGGTCACCAACGCTGAACACTAGAAAAGTCTATACCCTTTTGTACTTCATCATACTCATAAACATAAGACATAAACAATATTCTAAAACTGCAACATTTTAATGCCTTTAGAGGTTTAACTGTCATCGGATTCACAGTCAAGCACTCCTGAGAGTGCAGTAGCATTTAGTAATTACGATAAACATGTACCCCTCCACTTCCGCCTGGGCTTTAAACCTGTAGCCTGCTAGCAGCAAAAAGGTTGTGCTATTGAGACCAGTGCAGATCATGATCAGCCTGTACCTTTGTACGCCCTGATCATAGTATGCACTGTTCACTATTCAGTCAATCACCCTTTAACAATTAATGGCACAGTCTAAAATGAAAGATTGACAAGTCCATTTTAGCAGTCTCTGAATTAGAGAATGCCCTAAAAACTGTGGTTTTTTTCATTTGACATTTTTTTTAATAAATTTAATCATTTAGTTTGTAGTTGAAACTTACATACTGAAAGTACTGAGATTAGAAATATGCTGAGAAAACTTCTGACTTGTAAGAAAATATTTAGGGGCCTTATTCACAGGGCTGTATCACTATCAGTGCTTGAAAATCCTAGTGCTACATTTGTAGCAATGGAATGACATGAAATACAAAAAGTATTTGTCTAGTTACGTTAATATTCACACTTAATATTTTTTATATTCAGGCTTTCAAAATGGCTACATACATGCTAAGGATATAAAATAAAACTAAAAGAAATATACAGAAGACAATACCCATCTACAGTGTATTTAAAAAGAGTAAAAAATTATGGTTAAAAATACAAAAAATAAAAAACAGATATATGCCAGACATAAATGAGTGAACTTACAGTTTATCTGGGTTTTTATTTTGAGATTCAATCTGTGCAGCTAGTACATCTACTGGGAAATCTTTTGACTTCTGTTTAAACAAATTCTTTAATGCTGAAATGAACGCAGAAAAAAAATAGACTCAGATAGGCTTGATTTATTGCTCAATTACTTTGGGTCATCTGAAATATAAGTGACATACAACTTATATTTTTGTATGCACATATATGCATCACTATCAAATACAAACCAATCTGTGTCAAATGTAATCTAACAGGCATTATGTTTTGCATGCTTCCCATTCCCAAAGATATCAAACATGCAAAAGTTCGAATGATGGTCATTCTGGAGAAATTCAATGTCAATGGCTTCATTTTCAATTTGAAAATATTGACAATGATTAATTTTTTCTTGCAAAGCAATTTCACATTTACACTTATAATTGAATGATAAATATGGACACATTCAGACATTACATTATTAAGAACAGACAGGATTAGCCATTTATATACTGTCACAAGTACATTCATTCCAGTCCTCGTACTTTGCTTCACCAGACATTACTAGTGTTGAGCTATCATTTACTGTTATTCAAAGCTAGCTAAGTTATTATAAAGTCCAGTATTCACTCATTTCATTTTAACGACATAATGAGGTCAACTTTGGTATAAAACTCATACATATGATAATACAAATGATTCATAATATGTAATAGGATTAACTGGAAAATATTCAATGAACTTTCATGTTACAAGTACCAGAATACTTTTTAAACCAGTATACATAATTTCGATGGGATTCAGCAAGTCAGTGAATTCAGAGAGGCAGGCAAAATTAAATGTTTGCATTAGAAAAAAACTGTGAATATTTGTAAACTTTGAACAATAGTAGCCCAAACAGTCATACTAATTTCCTATTGGTCACGGTCAAGAATGGCAGAAATTGTACGAAACACTTTAGATAACAACATGATGCTGTGAGTTTTCACAACTGCATTGAGATAACAAACATGATAAAGTTTCCTTATGTACTAATTACTAATTTGTGCTGTAACACACTTTCAAACCTCAGTAGACACCAGTTCCTGCTAGATTGGCTTTTTCAACATGCATGTAACGTTCATAGTATATAACAACACATTTCAAACTGAACTCATTATTCTCTCTTTTCTTATTTCCTTAGTTTTTATACTTACTGGTCTCGATTTTCTTTAAATCATCTAAGGAAATTCCCTCTGATGTACCTGGAATCTGAAACAAATTCAAATGGTTCTGAATACAAAAGGGTATGTGTGTTTATGAAGGTCTCCTGCAAAACAATGGCTCAGATTTGGACCAGAAAAACACATTTTTTGGATGTGGGCAGGGGAGGGGCAGGTGGAGGGGTGGCGGAGGGGGTGGGGGGATTAGGGCAACATAAATTTCTATTAGCCAAAAGAAAATGTTTTTTAATTGGAAACAAACCTTATGTAAAGTGCAAATTCATGTCTCAAACCTTTACATAAATCCAAACCTATACTGCGTGGACAATGTTTGAGCAGCACTGAAGAAAGAGTGCAGCCAGTTATATTATGCTAGAACAGAAATACAATGGAGGACCTTATGAAAACTCCATCCTTTATGATGCAACTGGAGTGAAAGTGTAGGCAGTGAAAGCAATGAAGAAGAATATATATATGTACAAACTGTATTACTTCCTGTTATTTTATGTACACTGCACGGCAGGTAACATTGCTCACAATTTCCTCCTAGTACATTGTACATGTATATACATGTAGTTTACATATAGGTTATACTGTAGAAAGGACTGAACTAAAACTAGCCTTTTGTATTTCAGCTGGCAGTCCTTAAAAACAGAAGTTTGAGAATAGTTGAATATATTTTACCTGCAATGCCTTACATCTCAGTTCAAGACATAATGCTATCTTTCCCAGGATTCTCTGTAAAATAAAATTTCATACAAACTAAAGAAGAGCAATTAAATGAGTCTTCATAAGACATATTAAATTACATGAACCTTTGACAATCGACTAATAAAAAATTATATTTGAAATGTATGTTTCATTCAATTTTAATAATAAGCAGTATTTTCACACTTAATACCATTTGCCAATAAATGTCACTACGTAAGACAAATTAAAAAAGTTTGTGAAAGACCACTGAAATTCGCAACATTTGCTGTAATTTGGTAAAAATGTCTAATTTACTGCTTAGAACTGAGTGTTCTGTGACAAAAATGTAAAATCAAGACAAAAGCCCAGCCTTAACAAAACCTATGTCAATATCCAGCATTAACTTATATTTACCTTTTGTTCATCTGTGAACGTAGAGCTATCAGGAGATGAAAATTTCTGCAGCTGTTTTGATAACCTGAAATAATGAATAACACATATAACTATCAATGACTGAAAGTTTTCAAGGTCTTACAGGACAGGCAGTGGCAGTAGGCTGAGTAGCCAGTGCCAAAACTGACATCAAATAAGTTCAAATGGCTACAAGACGGAAAAATGCTGTGTGGAAAAAAATGAGTGTGAGTTAGTCCTGGTCTTCTCATAATTTGGACGTGTACATGTATGCTAACAAATATCAGGTGTAAGCTGTATTCCTTTCCTATTTTGAAACTAGTCATTAGTTAAAATGACTGAAGCCTTCAGTGGTAATGACGCAAGTAATGTATCAGTAAATACTATCACGTCTGCACATTTTCAAAGCCACTAGTTGATGTACTTCATCACATGTTCTATCTGTTTTAATATACAGTCTAACCTGACCTAAGCGGTCAGTCAAGGGAAACGGCGATATTGACCGTTTAAGCAAGGTGACTACTTAACGAAGGATCATAATTTTACTTAGACTTTTGATATTCTATTCAAATACCCCATCCACCTCTTCTATTCATGAACTCTCTAAAAGGTAAAAGCAAATAGTGTGCGAGGAAATAAGTTACTGCCGTTTCTTTTTTGTTATTTCATGAACAAAACAGTAACATTTTATCAGATTTTGAAAAGTTATTTTGTCTGCCAATATCATGTTCAATGGTACTAGCAGACGACATGCGCCGGGCTATAGCAAAACGCCCCTATCAGGTATATGTACAAGAGCTGTCAGTAGGACAGCGCGCTCAAATTTTTTTAGTGCTTGCCAATAAAACAAAACTTTGACAGTTAAGGGCACACAATACTTTAACTAGGAATTTCTAAGTACAAATCAAGAAACATTTTCACAGAGTTATCTTCTCTTGCTTACAGATAGGTCTCATGATGGTACATAAGTACTCCAACTTTCAAAGTAATATCTCAAATGGTTAAGTCAACAAGTGGACAAGAATGAAAATTTTAACTGAGTTTCTAAGTCAAAAAGGGCCATAATTCATATAAAATCCTTGACAGAATTACCTTCTCCTGCCCATGTTTTGGGATCATGATGGTAAACAAGTATTCCAACTTTCAAAGTAATATCTCGAACAGTTTAGTCAAAAAGTGGACTGGTACGAAAAACTTAACCAAGATTCTAAGTCGATAAAGGGCCTTAATTTTTAAAACAAATCCCTGACAGAGTTACCTTCTCTTGCCTACAGATGGGGGTAATGATGTAAACAAGCATTCAAAGTTTCAAAGCAATATCTCAAAGGGTTAAGGCAATAAGTGGATTTTACCCATATTCAATGTATTTTCTAAGTAAAGAAGGGGCATAATTCTGTTCAAAACCTTGACAGAGTTATGTACTCTTGTCTGTTGATGTAGGTCATGATGGTAAACAAGTATGGTTAGTTTCAAAGCAATACCTCCAATGGTTTTGAAATAAAGTGAGGTGGTACGAAAAACTTAACCAAGCTCAATACACTTTCTAAGTCAAAAAAGGGCCATAATTCTGTCAAAACCCTTGACAGAGTTATGTACTCTTGTCTGTAGATGGAGGTTATGATGGTAAACAAGTATGGTAAGTTTCAAAGCCATACCTCTAATACTTCTGAAATAAAGTGGGGTGGTACGAAAAACTTAACCAAGCTCAATACACTTTCTAAGTCAAAAAAGGGCCATAATTCTGTCAAAAACCTTGACAGAGTTATGTACTCTTGTCTGTAGATGGAGGTTATGATGGTAAACAAGTATGGTAAGTTTCAAAGCCATACCTCTAATACTTTTGAAATAAAGTGGGGTGGTACGAAAAACTTAACCAAGGTGTGACACCAACGCCGACGCCAAGCTGGGCGAGTAGGATAGCTCCCCTTTTCATAGAAAAGTCGAGCTAAAAATGAATCATTGTATGCACAGGACAAAGGTTTTTTTCTATTTCCGTTTCTTCACATTGCCATCGCCTAGTATTGGCATACCTGTGAACCATTTTTGTTAGAAATGAGGGAGATTTGTCCTAAAAATGAGGGAGATTGGTAATTTTTCGGGAGATTTTAACGCGTGCACACGCTTCAAGCTACTAAAGACACAAATGGCATTGAAAAGCTGCTTTAAACATCTGTTTTAAATCATAGTGTTTTAAAATCCACTTTCACTTTCTGTTCACAATATAATTACATGTATCTGTAAAGTGAAAGTAGGATTTAGAAATATGCATATAGAAATTTATCTAAAATATTGGCTTGGTAATCATGAATTCTTATATTGTGATTAGAAAATGAAAATCGATCTATATGAATTGCCAGGTAATTAATAGCTGTACTATTTTATTTGCCAGCCTTGTTTTGTACCTTTTGTCCGATCTGTTTACATGTACATCCTGTGATTAATTAATTTCATGGACTAGGATTAACCAACGTATTCTCAATAGTTACTTTCAACGCCGGTATTCTGATATAAACAATTCGCAAAGACTGCAATCCTATAGTATTTTTAAACATAACTTCGAAATCGAAACTTATCTAAATTGTATACCAGGCAGAAAATATCGCATTGCATTGTCTCGATTCAGAACTTCATCACACAATCTCTTGATAGAGACAGGTCGATATGACAACATTTTACGAGACTAACGTTTGTGTAAATCATGCAATATGAGAATTGTAGAAAATGAGTACCATTTTCTTCTCGTTTGTCCCAAATATCGTGAACTCAGAATAAAATACTTCAAACCATATTTTTGCCATTGGCCAACTATAAATAAATTCGATCAGTTCTTCAATTTGAAGTCAAAAAGGTCAGTTTGTGAATTATCAAAGTACATATTTTTTGCTGACAAAATAAGAGAATCATAATACTAAGTTTATTGATTTTCATCAATGTAACAACCTCCCTTTCAATTTGAACTGTATTTATGTATGGTCTTCTTTTCTGGCTTTTTTATGAAACACATTTTCATTGATTGTGTATTGCTTTTCTATAAACTTTGTACGAGGTTTTACGCAATAAAGATTATGTATGTATGTATGTATTCACCACTTCAGGAGTGTATTTTGCAATTTCCGTCAATTGTTTTGAAAAATTCACATTTGATTAGAATGACACATCGCCGTTTAAATCGGTCTGATTTTAACGGTCTTTTAGCGATCGGGAGGCACTAAGACTGGCCGCAGACGACAGGTGACCGTTTAATCAAGGTGTAATATAGAAGGATTTTTGTTGGGGGCGTCCCAGAGTGACCATTTACTGGAGATGAAAACAAGGTGACCGTTAGGCCAGGTTAGACTGTACTGCATGGCCAATTTTTGAAAATGTGTGCAGATTCACCATGGCACAGTCAAAGCATGTTTGCCTCAGGATCAAGGACTCCAAGGTTCGGTCTCCACTAGTGCCATGGTAGTGTTCTTAGACAAGACATAATAAATCTGGAGAGAGTCTTGAGAGAGGTTAATGTAAGTTGTAAGAACCTGTCGGATGAAGCTAAGCAGATTACTGGACTTTTTTGTCATTTTTCAACATGGGCATTCCAGGACAAATTGTCTGTAAGTGTGACTCCACGTTATTTGTCTGATGTTACTATGGCTAATTCATGGCCATAGTATCTGTGGCTCTGATGGGATTGCGTTTCCCTGTGATTCTGACAACTTCACACTTGGACGGGTTGCCATAATTAAAATGTAACAACCAAATTTGGGTCCAAGTGCTCCATAGTTTTAGTCTTTCTGGCGTTTGATGGGAGTGGACATATTGTACATATATGAAAAATTGCTCAATAAATTCCAAGATCGCATCAAATCACTGAAATGTCACCTGTTGTAATCATCTATTGCTTCAACAGGTTGACCCCAAAGATCATAATCAGTTCCAATTTTAAATGCCTTGCACCAAGCTGTAACAACTTTTTCTTCATCTTCAATGTCATTCATGTCAATGACATTTCAGACAAATGGCTGTTTAGAAATATTACAATCACATTTATTTGCTATTGTTTACAAATGACAATTGTTGACGGCCGGGGACCTATCGTAAACCGTATCTTAATTGAATTGTCGTAAACATATTTATTTTCTTTTTTATACAATTTAGAAATTTAATAGCGATGTTTTAGATAACAAATACATAAAAAAGAAACAACATTTCAATAAACTGCAAATTTTCATTTTTTATTTTGCATTTTGATTTTGCGACTAACTGCACTACGCATGCGCATATAGTATATCCTATTTCCGGTTGAGGATTATGCGGAAGAAACAGAATTGTAAACTCATAATACGCAATTTGAGGTGTTACTCACGCACAATGGTTTAGTTACCAACGAAGATAATTCACAGACATTGTATCTCAAGCAATGATTATGGTGTTATATTGTCATCGATTCCCTCAAAGGGAGAATGAATTGAAGGTCACACACCACTGAATCCTCCTCCCAAGATGGGGGTTTTCCTCCAATTTTACAAAATTTTGCTTCATTAATCGAATTAGCAATCATGTTTCCTACATGTACAGTAAGTGATACTAACACATATGACTTTTTCTCAGATGAAAATACACCAAAATGGAAGGGCATCTTTATGACAGCATTGAATTTGGTAAGTAAATTTTGGTCAGCTGGTAACAAAAACATCTCAAGATGCTGTAAGATACATGGCATAGACAATTAGAGAGTAACTCAGACTTTATGTTCATAGTAAATGAATATTGTAGATTTATATATGTAATTTTTAAACCTAAGTCAAATATTGGAATTACTGTTTTTAAATTACTGGGCCTCATTTTCTACTGGCTGAGCACATTGTGTGTTGTGATAGTAGCCAGACTGAGCTAAAACATAAACAATAGAAAATTACAAAGTAAAAAAAATATTTATAAGAAAGTACAAGTTATTTTTTCACAAGATTTATTTCATTTGTTCAATCATAATTTTTTGTAAATTGTTTTACAAACAATATAATATTCTCAATATACCACTTACTGTGAATGACTAAAGGAGAGATTGCCCTGACGTCACGCTGCAATTTTGATAAGATTGCTGGTGGGCAATAACAGTTGTGCTTACAATGCTTGTGCTTCGGAAAGGAATTTTAATTTTTATATCTTTTTTGCTATCTGATTCTGAAGGATTTTTAGAATTCAAAAAGTTATGAAAAGCTCTTGATACTCATATTTTCTCATTAAAATATCCCTTTAAAAAAAAAAAGGTATTTAATCTGCGCTGTCAGTGACAAGCCATTTGCATAATTATGAGTTGGGATATTTTAAGGATTGGCACAAAAAAAGGCGATTATTAACCTGCTAAAAATGAAAAAAACATGACTAAAACACAAAATCTGTCTATATCTCTTAGTCCCTCGAGGCATCAACACTTGTTTGACATCGTGTAATGGCCCCAAGATTTATAATGTTCGATTGTTATCAGATTATCAGATGAGATCACCTGCAGGCGATTAAAACTGGAACCAATCAGCGACTTCGATAGTAATACTTGAAAATAGTAACCAATCAACTAATCCGATAGAGTGATAGTTTACACATAAAAATATTAATATTTCCGCTAATACACATGGTGTCAACCTAATCGCCGGGGGGTCGTGATCGATTATAGCCCTTTAGAGGATGGCGGACTCAATAAGCACAATTACAAACAAACTAATCGCCGGGCCGAAACCGAGTCACGCCGCCAATAGTTATAATACGCCTACCTTTAACATAACCCGTCCGCCGAATCGCCGAGCTGAAAGTGTTCCCGTCCTTCGATAATAATAATCCGCCCACTTATAAACTTGTGGGAAACTTACTTGTCAATCACCACGTCAACAAATAAATTGCCGATTATCAGTATGGTGGCAATTAAATTTTTTTATATATAAATTCGGTGTCGTGAATTACTTCAATTAAAAGCGAAGCAAGAGGTGAAAACTCCCACTTGTAACGATTTTTGGAAAAACTGGTGTGTTTCAACGATGTAATTTTTGTTTTACGTTAATTTGGCTATTATCAGAAGTCAGATTATTTTCATTATATTTCTCACGAATACAGAATAATATGATTAAAATACCTGCACAAGTTCAGTGTGTTTTTAAAAGAGCTCGGGCAGTTACTGCAGGGGGGTGGGGGTGCAGTAGGTTCCTGGTGCAAAAGTAGGGTTGATTTCTTCTAAACTTTCATTTAAAATAGGCTGTTCTCCGTGCCTTCTTATGGTGACAATTTTTTTAGTTTAAATATGATTAAAATTGCTAAAAACTTGGATGTTGCTGAAAATCGAGGGGGGGGGGGGGGGGGGTCGCGAAAATACGTGACAAGCGAGTAAAACTGACAAGAAATGTGTAATTTACAGGAGATCAGTTAATATTTTAGTTCTGCAGAATTTTACACAAAAAAAAGATGTGTGATTAAGATATGTTTCCTGCTGGAAAAAAATGAACATGCTATTTTTACTCAAGCACATACATTTAACTGGAACAACACACTGAAAAGAGAGTCATGACATGTCCAGCTGGACTTAGTTTTCCAATCCCCACATGAGAAGTAAGTATCTTGGACAGTAACAGCACTGCACCATGAACCATTTAGTAAAATACCCATTGCCAACAAAAACTGAACAAGACCTATATTGGCAAAAAAAGGACCAGTTACATGTATATTCAAATGGTATTTTTCTGGTCATGTCAATACGACAACGCGCAGACTTTGGCTATTATTTTTTTTCATGAAAAATTTATGGCTATTATTTATAAACTGCCAGTGTGAGCACTGTTTAATGACACTTGATTTTTCAGTTTTGCTGCTACAAACATTTACAAAAACACTGTAAGCTACGCGCTTGCGAATTTTTCATTTTGAATCTTGACAAAAATTGAAAATAATGAATAAAGTGTATATTTTATTAGCTTTCCAGTGATATAAAATATTTTAAAATATCTTTTGTTTTAAAAATGTTACGGCTGTTAAAAAAAAATACCCCTAACAATACTAAAACACGGACTACCAACCACTGCCCACCGCATTGATTATCAGAAGAAAATATTGCGTAATACAAGGTTTTGTTTGCAAACACAATCTCTCCTAATACTAAAACATATTTTTCTTTACTTATTTGTCATGTTTCGAATTCTTTCATGTGTCAAAACTATCAGAAAAACTATTTTTAAATTTATATTAATAAGGTTTGTGTTCATTTTTGGCTAGCAAATGGATTTTTTTAAAATTTTGCCCATATTTTTGGATTGATTGATAATATGAGGACTGTTGGACTGGAATTTACCTCAGTACCAAACATTTAACAAAAAGATCACTACAAATTTTATATCAAAATGTTAAGGAAAAGACGAGCTGTCTAGTAAATTTGTTGTGGTAATAAGAAAGTGGAAGAAGTTTCAAACATATTTTTTTTTCAATGTCCACGGTACTGTTATTCGAAAGAATGAAGATGACTGTCAACATTGATTTAATAAGGCTTGCTTTTAACACTTTAAACATAGTATAGGTGTATGATTTTGATTTTTTCTGAAAGATAAATGATGAACCTTTATTTTAAGGGCAGAGATGTCTTATGTACTTCGAGTATTAAACTGTGCACCTTCATTAAATAGTAAGACTCACAGTAATTGGTATGATCTGTATACATGAACATAAAGACAATAAATACATGCAATAATTTGTAACATTTACAAATGGATTGGACCACAAGTTATCCCAACCCAGTGAACGGCCCGTTCCACATGAAATAATATTCACATATATGCAACCGAAATGGCAAATATATGTATGCAAGTTACATGTATACAGATATCTTAGAACTGAACACAAATTGGAAGTTAAATAAACAAAGTCAACAATTAAAAAAAAATGTTAGAATCAAACATCAGGACAAATCACATCAGTCAAAAAAATATCAAGAGAGAAAAAAAGAAAGGATTAATGGATTATTGAACGAGATTTGAGTCTAGGTACTGTGTTGTTGGACCGGCTGCACCCCTGTAAGCACACCAACCCGCCCCGCATGAAACCAGCACTAGCCCATATGTTAAAAACATGTTGCTGTGGGACAGCTTAACTGCTTGTAAATCGCATGGTATTCTTTTAATATATATATAAATTTGAGTTTCCATAAATAAGTTTTGATTTTCTTCATCAGATATAGTTTCTATTCCGAAAACTTTTCATCAATACAGACCAGACAATAGACAATAACATTCTTTTTTTATTTGACGTTAATTGCAGTTGGTAAAAAAAAATTCACCAACAAGATTATGGCATGTATGAAATCTGCATATTCTTACTGCTTAGTATAATGTAAAAATACAATGAAAAAAATCTTCTTAGATTTTGTGCATTTTATAATCGTAACTGCATACTGCATAGAGACCAGCTATGATGCCAAAGAATCACCTTTCTCTATATAATTTTATCATTACCAGGGTATGCGAAGCTGAGAATTGTTTATGTTTTACTGTAGGTAAATAGTGATATGGGGGCAAAAATGGCTCAAAGAAAATATGAGCCAGTGCTAGTTACAGGCTCACTAGGTTTACACATGATGAAATTTAAACTTTCAAATTCTTCTACTGAAAAAAGTCTGCATGTTTGCATAGTTGACAAAAATGCAAGATTTAAAACTAAATTTATGCTAACTCTAACCTACAACCCAATAAAGGGGAACAGCTCAAAGTTTGGTTATGGATGCTGGCTAATCGCAGAAACATTTCATGGAAAGTTGTCTCCAATATTGATTTTGCAGTATGCAAATATTATTCTTAAAACATGTAAAATAATTGCAGATTTTCTATTAAATGTCAAATTAAGTATAAAATCAACTTGGTTCTTTTGTAACCAAGGAATGTTTTATAAATAATTTTTTTCTTTCTTATTATGAGTGTTAATACAGTCGACTCTCATTCCCTCGAACCCGGATCGTTTGAACACCCCCGATCGCTGGAACACCTCTACCGGATCCGAACTTTAGTGTTCTTTATGTTTATTGTTCTACTGCGGATGGCTCGAACACCAATGGCTGGAACTCTCGAACTCCTTGTCGGTCCTTTCAGCACAATAATAGTGTAAATTCACACCCATTGGCTCGATCAGACAATTAGTCGCCGGCACATTTTGTGATCATGCAAACAATTCACACCTCGACAGGAGGGACGATAATTGGCATTTAATCGGTGCACGCGTAATTTTAGTACGCTTGTGTAATTAATAAGGTATAGTACAAACAAATTTAATTAGATGATTTTGGTTCACTAGTTATGTTTTAAATCCACATGTCAAACAATTTGAGTAAAATATGCCTGTATGATGGCTTTAAAAATGAGCGACTGTATTCTGTTTTTACATTTCAATAAACGAACTATGGCTGAACAACTTGGTGAAGGACCCGCAAACGGGGGGATAGTTAAGTCGGCGTCTGGAAAACAAGGAGTTAAACATAAATTGGATCAGAAAACATTAGAAACAAAATACAATGCAATAATAAAATGTGAGAAGGGACAAAAATTAAAAACAGAAATTGCTGTTCGAAGCAAAATCCAAGATGGCCACCGATACTAATTAATTAAAGAAAAAAAAGAACAACAATGGTTTTCGTTTTTATTAAAACAGAGTGCAAGTGTACATGGGTCATATACGTCGTCTGTAGGTCGTACATACTTACCAATTGTTCGAAGCAAAATCCAAGATGGCCGCCGATACTGATGGCTCGGACTCCCGATGGCTCAAACTTTTATTCACGGGCCCTTCGAGTTCGAGCGATCGAGAGTCGACTGTACTGTTTTTACTATCCATAGTGTAAAAGTCAAATTTAAGAGGAGAATGGTGCTTTTCATTTTTGTACATGTTCAGAAGTATACATGTTTCGTATGCAAGAAAAGAAGAAATGTCAGATTATTCTTACAGTGAAAAACAAAAAATGATAAAAGCGCTCACCCTCTTTTTGTAGTTTGTAGAAAAATTTCAACATTTAGATCATTTGCAGATTGCCATATGTGTCTCAAGCTGACATTTAACAAGATTAATACATTCTGCAGACCCTTGTTGAAATTCCCAAAGTAAGGCTCATAATAAATTTAACCTCTCTAGACACACTTTAACAAAGTGACTTTAAAGAAAATAGTTTGATTATTTATGTACATAGCAAGACAAGCAAATTGAAAATAATTTAATAAGTGCATTGGTACTAGACCACTTCTCTGACATGTGGTAGATTTCAATAGACAGGGCATACACATTACTGTATTCCTACTAATAAGCATCTATGCCCCTAATCTGTGCCCCCACATGTATTTTATCTGCAAATGAAAAAATGGACAGTGTATAATGTGTGTAAATCTGTTTTTCTACAAAATGTAACAGACTGGAAAATATCATTTGAAATGGATTTTCCAATCTTTCTGCTTGAACAGAATAAGGGCTCCCACAATTGATGTTTGAAGTTTATTTGATATTGATAACAATAATTAACAATAAATTCATGTATCTTTAAAATTTAAAATAAAAATGCTTTATAAATGGAAAACAAACCTTTGCTGATTCCTGAAAACAATTTTTGAATTTAATATCATATTAACAATTAGTGTAATCATATATTGTCCTATTAAGCCCCCGGCTTCCTTGAATTTTCTAGATGTGCTGGGTACTAAATATGAGAAATATGGTACATGTACATGTAATGTAGCAGAAAATCCAGGGATTATCAGGCATGTCAGTTGTATTTGTGCAAAAACAACACAGTTTACTGACGATTTATAGACAGTGTCAACTATTTTCTATGACAGTGCATGAACATTATTATGCACTTCAGGTTTATATGTGTACAATGTACTTTAGATGTGCTCTATGCATAAAAAAGACATTATGTTACCAGACGGTATGTAATTGTAATTGTAATTAACGTACAGTTGCGATGCAAGAAAATTCTTGCCATTAATTGTGTCAAAATTACTTAGAGACTGTTAATGGCTTTCGCATCTGTTGCAGGTTGATATGACAGTTAGAGAAAATGAAATGCTTCTGAACTATAAATATGACATTACTGTCTGTATTGTCATTGAGTGAAAAGGAGCCAAATGCACTTTTAGTGTGACTGACTTGGTCTGTTAGTTCATATGCACTAAGGATTTTCTTATGTACATTTCAGGTACACAAGCAGGTGCACCCATCACTCATTGCCAAAGAAGATGCATTGGATTATATTGAACGACTGATAATTCAGCTACTGGCCACTTTGTGCGCTTCTGAACCACATGTGACCCAAGATGTTGAGGATCGTGTCCAGAAAACATTTCCAGACCCTATTGATAAATGGGCCATCCGTGATGCTGAGAGAGCCATTGAGAAGGTTGACAATAGAAACAAGAAAAATTTGACATTGGTACTGCCTGTTGAAAAAATACATCCATTGCTTATTAAGGTGAGTGGTTTTGAGAGAAGGGTTAAATGTATACTAATCAAAACTTCTAACACACTGTGGTAAAAGAAAAACAAGACAGAAATTATTCAAACTTGATCAAACAAGAAGTATTTGATATAATTTTTTTATGTACTAACTTCTAACACACGACCTGCCTTTTCCTTCTCAATTTAGTTATCAACCCTTCCAATATCTGCCAGCTTAATTTTAGTTATTGATGCACAAAAGCTATCTTATCTTTGACTTGCATTTATGAAGACACTTTGTAGATGCTTCCATTATATGAATTTCAAAATGATCGAGTGGTACAAATCATATGGCAGACTATTTTGATTTAATGTTTAATCTATGTAGACTTAACATGGGTTATTGCTTTGATGCTCTTCCTTGGGGAGACCCACTCTTAAAATTCTCTTCCATATGAAATTTGGACCACCTGATCATTTTGAAATTCATGCAATGGAAGTATCTACCCAGTGTCTTCATAAATGCAACATATGATAGCTTTCGTGCATCAATAGCTAAAAGTAAAGTGACAGATATTGGAAGGGTTGATAATTAAAAAAAGGGAAAAAGACAGGTGGTGCGTTACAAGTTTTGGGTAGTATAATGTATATCAAATACTTCTTGCTAGATCAAGTTTTTAATAATTTCTGTTTTGTATTTCTTTTACCACTGTCTTCTGCATAGCTGAAAGAATTTTCAAAACAGTGATATATTGTTTTGTTTGGTCAAGTTGTAGATTGTCAACTACATTTCTGTGATCAACTTTATCTTATTTACTGAGTCAGGTAACCTAACCAATGTACTTCCTATGTTTAGGTGGTGCTAGTCTGTTTTCATTGAAATTGCAAGATCTTAAAATTTCCTACTGCATATTTTAATCAATTCATTCTGTAGTGGTTGACTGTGCAATTAGTTTATAATGATAGGTATTAGGATGTTGTTTGTTTGCAAGTCTCTGAAGTAAAATATCAAGGGGTAAAAGCAAGAAGGTGCCTTGAGCCTTCTAAGTTCTTTATTCATATGTTCAGGGTACCTTGATATAAGATTCAAATCTTGACGATAGTGAGACTTCTTGTATTCTTTTATTATATTAGACTCTTAACGTCATCAACTGAGTGAGGTCAGCACTACATGTATGTTAATTGCCAACTGATTTAATATTGCAGGAGGTGCTAGGTTATAGAATAGACTATACAGTGACAGTGTACATTGTGGCAGTTCTGGAATACATTGCTGCTGATATACTGAAGGTAGGTAGTATTGCAGGTACAGAATACCTTCCAGCTGAAATAGCCTCATACTCCGAAAATATATTCATCCTCTCTATAACATGGTTGAATCCATTGCTGTTGATCTCGTGAAGTAGGAGCAATTTTGTCTTTATCATACATGTAATTTACTATAAGTATGTTTTTCAAGGCAATAAATTAATACATTACCTCAGATTTTCTGAGGATGTACGGGGGAATTCATTGCCGTTGATGTTGTAAAGATAGGTCGTTGGGGAGCCGTATTGAAAACGTCGCCTCGGATATACTGGAGGTATAGTCATTAAGGCTGTACTTTGATACTTTGCCTGCAAGTATCTTCTTGGCTTTAACAGTAGCAGTTCATGGAAAGCATGTTCAGGATGCTTAGTAGATAATATTCCTTCTTCAAAAACTTTAATTTACATTTATGTTTCTACTTAAGCTGACAGGAAACTATGTGAAGAATATCAAGCACCCAGATCTAACCTCGCAAGATATCAAAGTAGCAATATGTGCAGATCAGGTAAGGGAGTTGTTTGTAATGTACCCTCAATACATGCTAAACAGTTATAAGGAAAAGATTGAACCACACAATAAACAGACGACAGTTTACCAACAAAGTACTATTTATTACAACATGTCTGTATTTTGTGTAAATGCTTTTCGTAGGAAAGTGTCATAATTCATTGTTATAAGGTATGTTAAAAAAGATTAGAGAAAGCTTTTGGTAATTTAAATGTTGCGTTACTAAATTAATTTAATTTGGATTGCAAACAAGTTTATACAACTTAAATAAATTGCTCTTAAGTCTGACTGCAGATGGAAGCAGCCTACAAGAAATGTTGCTATTGCTTAAAGTGGCATGACCATGGATGAGGAGATAAAATGTAAACTAGAAGCTTTAACCTTCAGGTGTTGATGGACATGTTCTCCCAGGAGGAGACTGACGTGTCACTGTCGCTGGTAGACGAACCTGTACGCCGAGAGTCGCTCACATACGAGGATATTGTGAAAGACTTTATTCTGGAGGAAAATCAGTACCTGCATGATTTAAACATGATCATTAAAGTATTTAGGGCACCGTTCGAACAGCATTTTCCCGGCAGTAAGGTAAATAATTGTGTTAAAAGTTTGTTGCATATGACAGGTATCACTATATCATGTCTATAGAGTTTGATATTGTTAGATGTTTCAATGTATTACATGTACTCTCAAACTGTTCTGAAATTTAAAGGAAATATCATGTCAAGTTAACTGAACAGCTTTATTTGATTCATTTCAAACATAACTCTATTTCGGTCATTGATTTCACTTGCTGATATACAGGGGTTATGAATGGTCTGTTACTATTGTTGCTATTTCTTTATGTGAGAAGTTTTGGCAGTTTCTTATGGAGGATTGGAGCCTAGTACTGTTCCTTCCAAAATGTAAATTTCCATCCTTAGATAAGCGATACACTGTTTAAAACAATATTCAAATGGTAAAGATATTTGGCAAATACACATGTATCATTAAGTCAGTCAATCAATCATGATTTTGTCTTTGTTTTCAAGGATCTGGAGAATATATTCAGCAATATTTTAGACATCCATCAGTTCACAGCCAAGTTGCTTAGCTCAGTGGAGGAGCAGGTAGAAGTGGCTGCGGAGGATGAGACTCCCACTGTTGGTATCTGCTTCCAGGATCTGGCAGAGGTATATTTGTGTTCTTTGTAACTACGTAAAGTTTTTGTGTTTTGTTGATTGCTTTTAAATAAAACTGAACAAAAAACCTCATCATAAATGTGTTAGTTGCACATTGTATAGTTCATTCATACTTCAGTGTAGACTATGATCAGGGTGCAAAAGCTGCTGAGGCGCAAGTATGTGCACCTGGTTAGGTAAAATTTACTCAAAATGTGGCTATCAAGCACACAAACTTCGATCTTTACCACACTTAGTGAACTCTACCATTATACTTACAGGGTGAAGAGTTTAATGTATACATGAGATATGTTGATGACATGATGGCACCTCAAGGCAAAGACAGGCTACATACACTAATGCAAAGAGCAGATTTCAGTCAAACTTTACAGGTAGGTGCAATACGGTGGTCAGATTTCAGTCAAACTTTATAGGTAAGCGCAAACTAATGCTTTGGTTGCTTCTTATGGACAGCAAAACTCGCTTAGTAAGCAGGAAGGTAAGTTTGTGTAAACAATAAGATGTGCAATTAAGTAAATTTTTATCCAACATGGAAAGGTCCGTGGAGTGAGAATATGCTCCAGTTTGTACAGGGCGATGTTTAAATTTCATTTATCCAGTTTCAGTTAAAGCATATTACAGGAATTTAGATTTGGTTGTCTCTGTTTGTGTAATGTAGCACTTGTATCTGGATGTAGATACTGTTTGCTAAATATAGATACAATCTATAATATGCCTCATGCAGATGTTACAACAGCATTTATGCTAATTTGTTTTAAGCATGAAGTTTCTAAAAATAGCTTTAAAGAATGATTTAGGTGTGAAAATCCTGAATGTAGGTGCTGATCAGGCACTAGTCATTTTGAAAGGAAATGTTGAAGTTATAGAAAGGTGTTAATGAAATCCCAGGCAGAGCTTTGTTACATGGTGTTGAGGTCAAATGCTGGTGCATAAAGGTTACCTATAGTTGAAATAAATACACACAGTTAATAGACTGGGGTTTCAGTTACTGCAACCCCTTTGTTAAAGCTTTTACGTTTGTTCACTCATCAGGAGGATGGGTCTACAGGATGGGATTCAGTTCAGCTTCTTTATGATGTGATATAGTCATAGTTCCTTTATTTGGGGATAAAGGCCCCCCTCTGAGCACATACAACCCATCTCTTTACTTTTCATAGCATTTTTTTAGTATATTGATAAAAGTTTGGCTGCTCATGCATTGTTTGTCTTTCTTGATGTCTATATTTAAGAAATAATATTCGTTTAAGCGGTGCTTATCATCTAATAAACAACAATGTGGAGTTCTGATTCACAGTTTAAAACCATGAAGGCCATAAGTCTTGGTGGTTTATAACTAAGGAGCTGAACAACAAAAAGTTGTTTATTAGACGATGAGCAATACTTAAGGATATTATTTCGATTCTAACATGAATAAATTTACCAAAAGAATATTAACAGCAATGGCCTATATTCTATGTAGCCATTTATAAGGATGTCATTAAGTCAAATTTGACATCATTTATTACATCATGACTGCTCCTGTGTAAAATAAATCTTTATTGCAAATTTGACAATAATTGATTTTCTTCTTTGATTAACTGACAAACGGAACAAGTCATGTTGGAACTTTCAGTTTTTTAGCTCGACTTAAGAATATGGAGACTATTTCGATTCGGGGGGGGGGGGGGGGGGGGGGGGGGGGGTTCGGTTGTAAAGTTTTTAAAAGTCAATTATCCTGAATACTATCAAAGGTATTGACTGAAACTCAAAAGATATAATTAACACGCAAGTGCCCTAAGTTTTAATATTTGACAGATTTAGCCCCTTTTTAACCAAAAATTTTTGGTTAAAGTTTTTATAAATTCAAAATTTGCATATTATCAAAGGTATTGACTTGGACTCATAAATTTATTTTACCATCAAGATGTCACCTTACAGTCAAATCTTGACATCATTTTAATTTTTACATTTTACCCCTTTTTAAATAAGAATTTTTGGTTAAAGTTTTTAATAAAGTCAAATGACTTGATACTATCAAAGTATGCTGTAAAATAAATCTTTATCTTTGCAATAACATCTACACCTGAGGAAACAATCCCCATAACTCTTTGATTTTTTCGTTTTTTTCCCTTTTAACATTTTTGGTTAAAGTTTTTATAAACTGAAATATCTTGCAAATTATCAAAGGTGACTGAAACTCAAAGTTCTTTACGATTACATGTCCTTTAGATCTACACCTGAGGAAACAACTTCATAACTCCATTTTGATTTTTGACAGATTATGCCCCTTTGATTTTTGTTAAAGATTTTTATAAAGTTAAATATCTTGAATACTATCAAAGGTATTGACTTGAAACTCAAAGTATGTGTCAACAATCAACATAGACCTGAGAAACAATCCCCATAACTCGTTTTGATTTTTGTACAGATTTATGCCCTTTTTAACTTAGAATATTTGGTAAAAGATTTTATAAAGTCAAATGTTTTGAATACTATCAAAGGTATGACTTGAAACTCAAAGTTTTATCTACCATCAACATCTAATCTGAGGAAACAATCCCCATAACTCTTTTATTTTGTTTAAATTTATGGCCCTTTACATTTTTTTTTATGGACTTAAAATAGTATGTTTACTGTCAACATCTTCACCAAGTTTTGATTTTTGACATTTATGGCCCCTTTAACTTAAACATTTGTCACAGTTTTTACCAGACTAACATGAAAATACTCGGAAGGGGGTTTTTTTTGAAATATCGTAGAATAATTATGCAGCATGCAGATGGTCAGGGGGCTCTTTATTAATTCTATACATTTCAATTTTGAAAAGTTACCAAAGTTATTCATGATCAAATTTACAAGGTTATGTTATTGAAATTATCCCCCCCCCCTCCAGTTGGCTTACAGAATCCAGGGTAAGGCTTTGAATGTAATGTACATTTACAAAGGTCTTTGAACAAGTTTCATATCTTTGACCTGATTCTTACAACAATACTACTTTTTTTGACAAAAAACCCATTTTACCAACAACCTTTTGAATAGGCGGGCGTGCTGTCATGTGACAGCTCTTGTTTGATAACAGAAAATTAATAATATTTAATACGTTATAAATAGAAAAATTAGTACATTATAAATATATATAACAAGCAATTTTATATTAGAAAAATGACTTTATGTAAATGGCCTGCATTTTCAAGACAAATGGTATTATATTATGATATATATTTACAGGGTTACGAAGTGGATTTAAAGACTTTTTTTTTTTTTGTTTTTTTTTTTTTGAGTTAGATAGGCAAATATCAAAATAAAATACATGTATCATATGCTTCTTTCTGAGTGAAAAAACTACATCAGATAAAGATAAATACTGTTAGATGCAATTCTGTTTGACTAAATTTTTATGTTAGGAAAGGGAATTGACAGTCAAACCTGTGTTAAAGGCCACCTTGCAAATGCAGGAGAAATGGTACGGTACGCTGCTCGAACTTTATAGGAAGGTTGGTCATTGCAAGTATTAACTTTGAGGCCAAAGATCAAGGTCACAGGGACTATGAGAAATAAAAATTGTTTCTTATCAATCTGAGAATGCTTGTTCCTAGAATTTGTTAGAGATGGTAGGTAATACCAGAAAATGACCCCATTGATTTTGAGGTCAATGAGTCAAATGTCAAGGTCACATTGACTTTGAAGGATGAACACTCTCTGATAAATACCCATAGAATGTTTGAGTCTAGCATCCTGAAATGTATGGAGCATAGCTAAGACCAGCAGGTGACCTGTATTGATATTTAAGGTCAGCTAAGTCAAATGTCAAGGTCACAATTATCTTTAAATTGTAATTTAAATAATAAGAGAGCTGTTGGGCCAAGGGTCCTGATGCTTTTTCCAGCAGTACAGAGCTGGTTGTTATTGAGGGGGCATGTGTTTTACAAACATCTACTGTTTATATGATATAAATTGTATTTGTAAATTCTACACTGAGAAGGTTGAATAACAGGTGTGTTTTGTCTTCAAAAGAAGCCCTTACAATATGAACCAATGTACATGATTGTATTCCCCATACTTTTTCACTCACTTAGAAACACTTGCTATTCAGGCTTTATTAGCTACTAGTCCCAATGAAGAAGATAGTGAATGTCTAGAGCAGGCCAGTGGTTTACTAGCTCCTATCAAATATCTCATGGAGAACAAGTTTTCAGGCAGTTTAGCTAAGAAGAAACCCTGGTATGTATTCTTTTTTGTGTTAAACTAAATCAATCTAAGTCTGATAAAAACAGTAATAGACAAAATCAGTTTATCTGAGCTTAAAGCTGTGAATGAGCTGTGTGTACAGTAGGTTTATCAGGCAACCTACTTGTAATCATCCATTGCCAATTTTTAGCTCACCTGGCACAAACTGCTAGGATGAGCTATAAGGTTTGATTACCTTCTGACGTATTTTGTGCGTCCAACATTTTCCTTCAAACAAAATCTCCTCTGAAACCACTAAGCTAATGTGGATGAAACTTGGCAGGCATGGTCCTTGCATGAAGGAACTCCTGTTGCTATGGCAACAGTTAGGTAAAACTTAAAAAATCTTTAAAAAAAACTGGGAAGCCCAGAGCTTAAATATTTGGCACATAGCATTATCTAGTGGACCTTTACCAAGCTTGTTCAAATCATAACCCCAAGGTCAAACTGACCCCCTACCCATTTGGGGTCACTTGGTTCACATAAGCTTATAAAGGGAACACTTCAAACGGAACACTTCAAACGTCTTCTTGGCAAAAAAGGTGTGTAGTGCACCTCTACGAAGATTGTTCAAATCAGGACTGACTTTTCTGCAGCTTGATTGTTGACCCTTTATTATAGCCAATGTTAGCCAGGTGATCAATATAGGGCCACCTTAACCCTCTTGATCCTTTTTATCTGTAACATGATAGACAGCTTGCCCAGTAACGTCCTTACATTGACCTCTTGTGAAATACCTCAAATGGTTCTGACCCACTGCACAAAGGCCATTGCTACTAAAAATAGAAAACTCTTAAAATTTGTGTCCCTTATTTAATAATTGACATGATGTTAATATCTTCCCTATCTGATTGTCTGTATAACTGATTCAAACTTTTCCACAAGTGTCACAGATAAAGTGTAGCCACATATATTTTCTATAAAAATGAAATCCACCAATTTAATTACCGGTAAACCACAAAATTGCATTTTATTAAAGATCCATGAAATTTTATGCCCACAAATTAACACATATTCACAGTATACTTAAATAGCTCTTAACTTTAGCAAGTAAGTTATTGTGTGTCTCTCTTATAGGGAAACTTCACTGCGGTTACAGGGAAGAACTGGTCGGCAGGCTGTGGTACAAAAGATGTCAGAACTACAAAAAAGTATAGATGGATGGGAGGGTAGAGACATTTGGCAGAGCTGTAGTGAATTCATTTTAGGTAAGAAACTAGCTTACTTCATTTTTGTAGTATATAACTTACTTCATTTGTATAGTTATATAGCTTACTACATTTGTGTAGTTATTAGAAGACATTATTTGAAGTTATATAGCTTACTACATTTGTGTAGTATAGTTACTACATTTGTGTAGCAGATAGCTAACTACATTTTTAGTTTAGGCTTACCACATTTGTGTAGTTATATAGTTACCACATTTGTATAGTTATATAGCACTACATTTGTGTAGCTATATAGCTTACACATTTGGTAGTTATAGGTACCACATTTGTGTAGTTGTATAGCTTACCACATTGTATAGTTATATAGCTTACTTCATTTTGTAGTTATATAGCTTACCACATTTGTGTAGTTATATAGCTTACTTCATTTGTATAGTTATATAACTTACTACATTTGTATAGTTATATGGGTGTACTAAAATTTAAGTTATATAGCTTACTACATTTGTGAAGTTATATAGCTTACTACATTTGTGTAGCTATATGGCAGACTACATTTGTTTAGTGTATAGCTTACTGCATTTGTGTAGTTATAAAGTTACTAGATGTCAGATAGTGCTACATTGTAGTATATAGATTGCCACATTTGGGTAGTGTATAGCTTAGTTCATTTGTATAGTTATATAGCTTAATACATTTGTGTAGTTATAGAGCTTACTACATTTTTAGTTGTATAGCTTACTACATTTGTGTAGTTATATAGCTTACTACATTTGTGTAGCTATATAGCTTACTACATTTATTTAGTTGTATAGCTTACTAAATTTGTGTAGTTATATAGCTTACTACATTTGTGTAGTTATATAGCTTGCTACATTTGTGTAGTTATATAGATTACCACATTTGTGTTGTTACATAGCTTACTACATTTGTGTAGTTATATGGCTTACCACATTTGTGTAGTTATATAGCTTACTTCATTTGTGTAGTTATATAGCTTACTACATTTGTGTAGATATATAGCTTACTTCATTTGTGTAGTTTAATATATAGCTTACTTCATTTGTGTAGTTATGTTTAAACAGAATGTATTGTAACTTGTTCTATTAAAGTTGTTCAAATTAATTTAATCTTTCTTGGTTTACTTGACTGTACAAAAACAAACCTTTTGCTATTTAGTCAATGATTGATCTGCAGATTTTGAGTGTGATCAGTTAAGTGATATCATAACAGTACTGGAGGTACATCTTGCTGCTGTAAGATACAGTATGTTAATTCGATTGCAATAAGAACTGTCGCCTGTATGTAAAGAGTGATCCTGTCATGAAAATGTTTCCATTATGTCCCTTGGAAGGAGTGGTGTATTGTTTTAGACTGCTAGCAGTGGCTCAGTATAGTTGTCACTTTTGCAGTTCGATGTATGTATACTCAACTAGTTTAAAAACACACAAGTTGCAAAATATTTATTTTAACAGTTATCGTGATTCAAATTTATTCAAATTTCATACACAACAAAAACAATATAAAATTGAATTCTTGTAAAAGTTTCGATAATTCATGGCCAAAAATGACTACAATGAAATAAAAACAATAGCGTCATTCAAATAAAAATGTTCAACAGGGGAAATCTTTGTGTTTCAAAATCTGTATGTGCATGCGTCCGTTCAGTTGAGCTTGTCCGGACGGTCACTTTGTCATGAAAGGATTTTGAATTGACTTGACACCGTTGTTTACCACAAACGGCATGTCATGCGCAAGACCCAGGTCCATAGCTTAAAAGTCAAGGTCAAACTTTGTCAAAGGAGGTAATCCAGAACAGCTTTTAAAGTCAATTGTTCTTCCATGTTCTGAAGGGTTTCATGTACAGTCCAGTTAAGTCAACCTTATCTTCAGCAGGCAGCTGAGGGATGTATAAAAATTTGCCACTTAAAAGAGGTGGTTATTTAATGTTGATGTATTTTGTATGAAATGGCGTATTTGTATAGATGAGGATTGGCTGCTTGGTTACCACTAACACAATGTATATTGTAGATGGTGTACTTATGAAGCACACTCGTGGTAAAAACACAGAACGGCACGTGTTTTTGTTTGACGCTCTAATTGTGCTGTGTAAACAGAACCTCAGAAGAACCTCAGTGTCTCAGCCACAGGGTGAATTCAAACTGAAGGAAAAATTCAACATCAGAAAAATAGAAGTTAGAGACAGGGAGGACTGTGATGGTAAGAAATAGGATTCTTATTGTATTATAGAGAGAGGGTACAATGAACTTATATCCTACTTTGTGCTGTATCGAACTTTAACCCAGTTTCATGGTCAAGTGGTTTAGGTTGCTGAATTGAAATCACTAAACCTATCACTGATAGAGGGTCATGGGTTTGAACCCTGCTGCCAAGAGTCATGGGTTTGAACCATGCTACCAACCTGACTCTTTATGTTGGCAGATTCTTACGGAGGTTGGGAGTCTAGTACTGGTCACTCTCAGGATTGTGTCAGTTACTTTCTTTTTAAACAGTTGAAACCCCAAGAAAGAAATAAGCTAAATGATAGAGAGAGGAGAAAAGTGAACATTACCTCTTTTGTGCTGTGTCTGCATTAAAAGCAAAGTGATCAAGTCTTGCAATATAAATGACTTTGTAGTTCTTTTTGTTACCATTTGATTGAAATGTTTTTATTTCAAAAAGTACTTCTATTTGTCCAATACAGCTATACAATTACCGTAGGTAAATTTTTTTTTTTTTGGGGGAAACTTCAAAGGGTTTTTGAAATACCGTAGGTAAAGAATGGTACCATATATTCTTTGTATGCTTCATCAGCCCTACATATATCAGCACTTGAGTAACAGTTTAAAGCTGTCTGTATTTCTTTAAAAGCAATAATTACCTTGCTATTTTAGATTACAAGAACGCATTTGAGTTACAAGCGAGAGATCACAGTAACCATGTGTTACTGGTTGCCAAGTCAGCAGAAGAAAAGAGCAACTGGATGGCTGCTCTCATATCACTGCAGACTCGAAGGTAAGTCATATAACCTATTTGAATTGGCATTCAAGAATAATATTAAATAAACCAAGTCTGACAAACTCACATTCAATGTTTAAAGAACTACAGTGGCTTTCTTTTTCAAAACGATACGCCTATCATGTAGCGCTATTAGTATACAAATCTACACGAAATCTTGCACCTCAGTATATATCTTATCTATTGTGTTTCTCCAACAACCAAGTGTATAATTTACGATCAACTTCAAGAAAAGACCTGTATTTACAGAAAATTAACACAAATTGTTTTAAAACAAGTTTTATTTATAACAGCAGAATTGTATGGAATATAATTCCTTTGAAGATAAGAAATATTTCAAATATCCAATCTTTCAAATATCATTACAAATTGTTTTTACTACAATCCGAATACTGTTAATACTGACATGATATTGTTTATTCATTTTTGTATGCATGCTTGTATTTAATATAATGAGTGTTTGTCTTTCTTTGGTGATGTGTAAAAGAAAATTTGTACATTTTCATTACGTTTAATTTTCATTTCATTTCATTTTGTGTATTATATATGCTATCTTCCTCAGAAGGCCACATTGAAAATATGTAAATATTTTGTATATTTGTCATAATTTGTTTACCTTCTTTAAATAAAGATATTATTATTATTATTATTATTATTCTACAAGAAAAATAAATTCGGAAGAGCTGTAATGGGTCGTTGGACACATAGATATGTTTATGCCATGATTGAATCTATCTTGATTTCTGTAAAATTTGTGATAACAATATTTACGTTATATACTTGAAGTATGCACAAGAATGGCTCGTTTTCTCTTAATGTCTCACAGATTGAAGTGCCGAACGGCAGCGGCGGTCGATTTTTCATGACATCCTAAATGATATTTAACAATAATTACAGTCTTTTTCCTTGGTTATGTTAAGTTAATGTTGTGTTTGTAATTTCATGAATGCACAAATTTGTGTTAAGTCTGTAACTCATATCCATATGTTTGTATGTTTAATTAAAGTTAAATTTGATTGGTTTAAATTTCAAAAACACTACCCTGACTGCCCGTGTTTCAATGTTTTGTGGGATATTGTTCTGATACATGTCCTTTTTACTCTTACTCTACTGGTGACAGATGATTCTGCCTTTTTGACCGATGTAGATTGTGATCAGGAAGCATATCCATGCAGTCTGATCATGATCTGCACTTTCTACTCAGTCTGTAAGTTTTCACTAAACCCCGCTAATAAATTCCTGGTTTTGTCCGATATGAATTGGACTTGTTCACTCAATAAAATTATCGGGTTAAGGGTTGTTTAATTTTATAAAAACTATAGACAACATATGAATGATGCATTTATAAGTTCAAAGTGCCTTATGATTGATTGTATATCACCTAATTTGATATTATTGTATAACAGCATGTTAGAGAGACAGCTGGACACAATACTGAGAGATGAAGAAAGACAAACACCATTAAAACTGCCAACTCCAGACGAATATAGGTAAATATAGAAACGTCTTATAGAGAAAACTATCTGGAGTATAATCGTTTTGTGAATATGACTGCTGACAGGTTTTGATCCTGTCTACATACTTAGTAGAACTATTTGACTTCCTATATCTAACTGCTCTAGGACTTTGACCATGCTGATGTTGATTTTATAAGGTATTAAACATAACTCTGAAGTGTACATTTTTATCCATCAGGTTTTGACTTCATTTTAAAACATATGATGAAATGCACAACTAACTTCATAATCAAATATTTGTTTAACAAAAGTAGTCAGAAGTCTAAATTTGGAGACTTAAGGGTACTTTTGAGAATGATGTAAATCTCCAGCCCTGGATAAGCAGCTTAGGTCTTATCCACCTCATTGCATCATAAAGACATATTATCAACATGTCTTAGCACTGTTAAGTTGAATATTTAAACTACTTTGATATGTCAGATGTCTGACTTGGTACGAATACTTTGATATAAGGAGACTGTTTATAACTTCAGAGTCTTTACTGAAGTTTTGCTCTAATGATTTCAGGTTTGCAATAGAGGATTCAGAGAACAATATTGTATTCGAGGATCAGCCAGCGGCCCCGGGGGAGAGTCCACTGATCAAGGGCGGGACCCTTTTGAAACTTGTGGAACGTCTCACATATCATATGTATGCTGATCCAAAGTTTGTGCGAACATTTCTAACCACTTATAGGTCATTCTGCAGTCCTCAACAGTTACTAGATCTGCTAATAAAAAGGTACTTATTTCCGGCAATGTCCATTTTACATTACAGTCCATATAGATATCTTAAACGCATACTAGATTGTGAAGAAGAAAAAAGGAATTCTGTAAAGTACCAGTCTGTAGCAGCTAAAATTTGTGAGTTCAGCAGTACATTAGTTTTTTTCGTTGAATAGAGTCAATTTTAAAGATTTCTAAAGCTGTAATATAGATGAGAGACTGAGAGTGCAAATTTCCACCACATACTACTATTGCTGTATTGCTGAAGGAAACATTTAGATCTTGTTTCTGCCCTGAAAATAGTATGATATTTTATTATGCAGTCAGTGGCTGAAAAGTCAACTGCTTGAAAAAATCAAATGATTAAAATGTATTGAGATAGTTTTTGATATAAAAGCATATATATTTCAGGTTTGAGATTCCTGATATAGAAATGGACCCGGAAATGGTGGCTGATAACAATGATAATTTACAGTTGAGGGATGATCTCAAACGCTTCCGCAAGGAATATGTCAAACCTGTGCAATTTCGGTAAGTTTCTTGAGATAGAATATTGGTCAGTGAAAGTTTTACTTACCAAAAGAGATGAATTTTTGAAAAATTAAGAATTCTAAAATGTTTGTGTGTGAACCAGATTTAATGAGATGTTCATGTCATGTTATCAGGTAAACTCTTCTTTCTGATAATTTTATCATATCTGAACACATGGTCACATATTGAATTTGATGAGACACTGTTGTTTTGCAGGGTGGTAAATGTGTTACGGCACTGGGTAGATCACCACTTCTATGACTTTGAGAGAGATTCCAGTCTTCTGGAGAAGTTGAAACAGTTTCTAGACACTGTAAAGGGCAAAGCCATGAAGAAAATGACAGACTCTATTTTAAAAGTCATACAGAGAAGGGTAAACACCTTTTGAATAAGCTTTGCTGGCAAATGGATATCTAGAATAACTGGTTAACGTTTAAAGTCGCATACCCTACACTATTGTTCATGTTTAGAACGCCCAGCTAATGTTTTGACTCTAAATATTTCTATATTTAGAATGTGTGTAAACACTGTAAAGTATTTCTATTTTTAGAATTTACTCTTTGTTTTCAATATTCTGTAATTGTATGTATGTAAAAGTTTATCATTTGTTCTAAAGGAAATATCTGAACATGCATTTTGAATTCACCAATGCAGAAAAATCTTTGTGATATGCTGCAACTTAGTTTTAAGTTGCTTTTCTGAAAGTTGCGGCTTTGCCCAGTCCTCTAAAATAGTCTCTTTTGCTTCAGACGGAGTTTCCCAATGCAGAGCGTGAGTTTACATACCAGCAGACTCCACCAATCATAGAGTGGCATCTGACTCACAATAGAAAAGAGTTTGATCTGTTAACTGTAAGTGTAATTTATTTTACGGTAGTCTTTTGTTTATAAGTTTTTATTTAGTTGTATATGTCTTTGACTATTTATGAGAAGCACATGTTTCGGATTAAGTTATCTTTTAAGCAGGTGAGGCCAAAATAGACATTTGCACAGCCTATATATAGATTTATTCATGATGAATCTATTTTCATTTTACAGAACTGCTCAGACAGGGGAAAGTTTAATTTAAGAGGTTAACTTTAAATACAAATGCATTTAATGCCAGTTAATATTGACCATATTTGTTAAGCAAGGCACTGAATTTATGTTTACTTATTCTGTTTTTCTAGTTACATCCCATAGAAATAGCTCGACAGGTTACCCTTCTGGAGTTTGACTTGTACAGGGCTGTTCAACCATCAGAATTGGTTGGAAGTGTTTGGATGAAAAACACAAAGAATAAAACTTCTCCAAATCTTATAAAAATGATTGAATGCTCCAACCGGGTATGTACATTTCACATCTATATTTTGTGTGTGTCTTGTGCCTCAGACAGAAGACCTAAGAGCTTGCAAGAATTACGGTGCATGTGTGTCCGACAAACTAGCTTCTTTGAGATAACTTTTGTATAGTTTTCAGAATTAGATGACATTTTGCGCTTGACATGAGATACAGCTCAGTTTCCGTAAGTTAAATCCACACATTTTTGCAGAGTTTATGAGATTTTTGACTTACATTTTCCACAAAATAGTTTCAGTACAATAGATGTTACTCAGCATGCTTAGAATTGTAAATAAAGGTCTTTTGTTACATCTTTGATAATGTGTAATGAAACACGAAACTTTGATTTCAGTTAACGTTCTGGTTGGAAAAGTGTATTATTGAAGCAGAGAATTTGGAGGAGAGGGTTGCGGTAATCAGCCGCTGTATAGAGATAATGACAGTATTTCAGGAGCTTAACAATTTCAACGGTGTTCTAGAGGTTGTCAGTGCTCTCAACTCCGCCCCTGTTCACAGGCTTGAACACTCTTTTAATGTGAGTTTACTTTCTGTTTTAAATGTGTGTATATTGTAAAACAAGACCAGCCTTCTGCTTCACTTGGAAAGGGAGCACTGTATGAAATGGACTTTATTATCTGTGTTATGGAAATACCCTTATTGTTATGATGGTTTCAAAGGTTTACGTTTTTGCAACTATCAATGTTAGTAAGTAACTTATACACGTATACCCTAATTATAAAATCTCCAGTTTAAGATTGGATTTATCTTATTCAAAATATTGGTACGAAATTATAATCAAGACATTTTGAAATGCCTTAAAATACATTATGTGAACTAGATTTAGTTTAAATGAAATTTTTGCTGTTATTATACCCCAGAAACGATAAGAAAATAGATACAAGCTGAAACAGCTGCAAATGTGTTAAACATCAATTAAGCACAAAAAATAATTGGTGGCGTACAAACCGCATTTACTGTTTTCTTAGACTTGAATTTCACTGTGCACTTCCTCCCAGACGTTATGTTTACATATATAAGCTTGTTTACATATACCACTATATTTATGTAGGAGGTAAACCACAGGTTGATCAAGTTGATGAATGAAGCGAAGGAGTTGAACTCTGACCATTTCAAGAAGTATACAGAGAAGTTACGCTCTATAAACCCACCATGTGTTCCATTCCTAGGTAATACACTCATGAGGTTTTGTATTAGCACAGGATTTTTTTAACTACACTTTCAATAGGGATGCTAATTTTTGCTGTTTCTTGATTAATCTAATTTTGGTAGGCAAATATTCGTTTATCTTCCAAGACTTAGTTTAAATCACGTAAAATCATTACTGTTTGTTGTATTAAGTGCATAAAAATGACATACATGTATAATTTTCAGGGATGTATTTAACAAACATTCTTAAGACAGAAGAAGGAAATCCGGATTTTCTGAAACGAGACCAAGAAGGCCTCATAAATTTTAGTAAGAGACGGAAAGTTGCGGAGATTACAGGGGAGATACAGCAATATCAGAATCAACCGTACTGTTACAAGGTCGAGCCAGATATACGGGTATGTGTTTAACCCTGACCCCACTGAATGTCTAAAATGGACTTGTCCATCTTTGTAATTGGATCCTACCATTAATTGTTCAAAGGGATGTTTAGTGAAGTTACTGACTGAATGACCATCAGTGTAGATCATGATCAGACTTCATGAGTGTACAGGCTAATCATGATCTGCACTGTTTGCAAAGGCAGAATCACTTGTGGCAGATGGGTAAGGGTTAATTTTACTTAATATAAAATACTTGGGTTTATACCAGTAAGTAAATTGTGTTTTAGAGCTTTATAGCTCTGACTTCCTGTGTTTTACAGCTTGTGCTTGTTTGACTGTATTAAAATTAGCTTGACAGAAAGCAAAATATTCATCAAATTATAAAGCAAGATGTGCATGTGTCTACATGTATATGCAAAAAGTGTAAGGTGTTATGTGCTTGTTACAGAACAAAGCTGTCAGAAAAATGCACCAAATGTCATTAGAAGTTTCCTGTAATATTAGCTGTCAGTACCATGTGTGGTGAAACAATCAATACCTTATTACATGATATGAAAACCACACCTCATAAATTGTCAAACCACAAATGTCAGCACAATCCTACTAAATAGAAACTAGACTATTTTCAGCACTTCTAGGGTTGTTTGGCGGGCTTTGCAGACTAATTGCGAACATTGTTTTGCAGAAATCTGATTTATACTTGTTCAGCTGTATCAATATGTGACAGTGAAGGTTCTGAGTGGGTGTGGTAAGGATGGCTTTATTTTGCAGGAATTCTTTGAGCATCTTGAGCCGTTGGATAGCAGAGATGAGAAGTCTTTCAATGATTACTTGTATGTCAAATCATTAGAAATAGAACCAAGAGGAAGTAAACAAATTCCAAAGTTTGTAAGTATAGTTACTTGTTCAATTCTATTACAGACCTGTAAATATGAGTAAAAATAGCATCTGTATCATTTTTTTAGAATTTTCATGTTAAATGATAATTTTAGAAGTTTTACTTTGTGGTTAAGTTGACTGCGTCTCTCCAAACTAGACTGGTAACTCTACTGACATCTTTCAGAATTTGTTTTTATTGACAACATAATGTAGCGGACAAGGAATTAAGATTTGTATGATAGGACTCAGTTCTGTATGCTCGTATCTTTCTCGTCAAAACTCTGTAACAGGGAATGTATATGTCTAACAATTAACTGTTTATTCATTTGCTACATTACTGATACATTATATTTTCAGCCCAAAAAATTTAGTTATTCTCTCAAGTCACCGGGCATTCGTCCAATGTCACGCCGTAGTGATGCACAGTCCAAAAGCCATGCATTCCCCTTCACAGCATTTGCCGCTCCTGGATACCAACGGATAGAAGAGGACCCAGAATCCCAATCGCCTCAGTGTATGACTCCGCCCACTCCAACTACTCCAATCAGTCCCTGTTCTGTGTCAGGTGGGGATAATGGAGTTTTTGCTAATGTTGCAATAGGCCAAGGTTTGTTTCATTTATCTTTTACGACTCTTAAATCTGCAAAATCTGTTCAGAGGCCACCTTTACGAGTGAATTTTTAAAAGTGTCGGAACAGACTTGAGTGCTATTATTGCCAGTCAACATTAATTTGTTTATAAGGTCTGCTTGTATGACAAGGATTTGTGGTACTAATGTTATAGTTACTCCCATTAATATTTAGAAATGAGAAAATAGTTTGTTGATACTTATTTGTTCTAGCTAATTTCATGAACCAGTTCTTCCAAGTTATGTTAATCACATTCTCAGCTTATATTATTTGCTCTCAAGAAACCACCTTTTATAGCAGCAATCGCATATTGGAGAGCCAGCAATTTTAAGATTGTTTGGTATTGATTAATTATTGCTGAGAAATAAAGTCATTCACTTTACAAATTCAGTATAAAGGATAGGCTATGAATAAATCCAATATTCTCTAATGATTTTAATCATCATGAGAATAGGTCTAAACTTTTGATAGAAGTCACTGATAAGTTATGATAAAAATCTGTAAATGTCTGTTTCAGGAACAACTTCAACACCATTACCGAATGCAACTGTTCCAACTGCTGAATTGGTTTCCCTTGTTTCTGACACTGAACTGCCCCCTTTACAGCCCCCACCCCCTCTGCCCCCACGAAGGAGAAATACAAACACTCGTGACTCAACATCTAGTAGTGCTAGTAGTGATGTGTTCATTTATAATAGATCTACTTCTCCAGAACCCCCACAAGTTCCACCTAGGACAGATCATGATCTGCCGCCCCCTGTGCCCCCTCGTCGGGACTCTATGTATAACACAGGGGTGCAGCCTAGAACTCCAACTCTAGTTACACAAACACGAACTGTTCCACCTGTCACATCACGGACGCAAAGTGTTTCACAATTGCCCTTAACTTCTGTTCAAAACATGCAGGTGCATAGTGCTACATTACCGCGTTACCATGGAGATAGAGACTCTGTGAGGAGTGATAACTTGGATAATATATTCAATTTTAATGGAGAAAACACTAGTGATATTCCAGCATTGCCGCCAAAAACTTACAGATCACATGCACGTAAACAGAGCAGTTAGGCAAAACTAGTTGTAAAAACTATCGGATATACAGGTGCTGACTTCCACATTACTGTTCCAGGAACTAGATTTTGTAAAAGCCAATCAAAATGTTAAAACTGTATAAGTTTCGAAATTAAAAAGCTTGTCAGAAACTTCCCAGGTTAATTTTTGCAAAATTATTATGTGATCTTTAGTTCTGTGTTTGTATCGTAAAGTCAGTGGCCATATCCCCAAGATACCTTAGAACAGTAGACTATTTTGCCATCAACTTGACACATAGAACTCAACTATGTGTGATGGCATAAACTAAAAGCAGTAGATAAAATGTGCCAAGTCAGCATCCATGTTAATCTGAAGAAAGGAATACTTTTATCGTGCATATGATGATTCCCAGTGCTATGTGTGACATGTGATTGTACATCAGTGATATACAGTGCTCAATGTTCTTCTATAGATCCAGTCAGTATATACCCGTGTTGCTTCTTGTGGCAACATTTTACTATATGGTCTGTACAACATCTTTTGCTTTTAACCTTAACCACGCTAAAATTTTTGAATGGACTTGCTCTGCTTTCAGTTTGGATGGTGCCATTTATTATTTAAAGGGGTGCTTTTTTGAAAATAGATCAACTGAATAGCAAACATTGCAAGACCATGATCCGACTGCTCAGATGTGCAGGTTGATCATGATCTGCACTGGTTGTAAAGGCAGGTTCATTTGCCGCTAGCTGGGAAAGAGTCTAGTATTTCCTTTAATTACTATCGCATCCACGTGTCATTCTGCAGTATGATTTCACGAGAACAGAAAAAGGACTTTGCGCAAGATTCATTGATGCTGAAACATGTAACTCATTGAGATCTCTATTATTGGCAACTAAATTAAAAGTACAATGTTTTAGTACCCTGTATTACATGGCAATGTATGTATTAAGCCATAACTGGCACATAATTATATGCAGGACAGTAAACTAAGAAAATCAACTAGATAAGCTACACTTAGAATATAATTATGCAGATGGCTGAAAGACCTACTGGATCTGAATCTCAACTTTTTGTTAGAGGTGCGACTGTAAAAGCTGCATTTCACTTTTATGTGTCTCTGTTTTGATCTACTCTAGCGAGTGACCTAGTTCGGTTTTTTACCAGTATATCAAAATACTGTAAGAGCCATTACAACACTACATGTTAACACTCTTCAAATGATGTAGATTTAGTCATTTCAAACATGCGTAAGTGAAATTGGGCCAAATTTAAATGTTTTGAGATAAATAGTCTGTTCAATCAAGATACGGCAGATTTTACATTCTAAGGACAAGCAAAGCCTGTAATTTTCCATATTGTCATAATTGTTTCTTCTGTTACACTATTTCTGAATGGTTTGTATCATTCTCTTGAAAAACTAGTTATGGCTACACTTGGCTCCATTGAATAGTAAGCAGTAATTACAAATTTTTTTAAAACAATTCCCTCTTCAGAAAGATGCTACAAAACTGTCTGCATCAATCTTTCCCAGAGTTCTATAAATAGCTGCCTTGCACCATGTAAACAGCTAAAAAACTTAACACAGTTTTACTTCTACTGGGAAGCATCACCCCTACATGTTGCATTGCAATTTCTTCCATTTGTACAAGACATTCTGTGATGGCAAATACTGAGAACCTCTTCTGTTGGTTTCACACTTGCCGTGCCAAGAGAAGTCAAACCTAGGTTTTGAATTGTGTGTACTGTTCAGTTCAGTCTGTTTTACAATATTGGCATAAATTACCCGCTTGGTGCAACAAGGTTGAAAGCCTTACAAACTCTGACTGAACTGCAAATGATTCTGCCGTCTGATCATGATCTGCACTGTTTGCTTTTCAGTCAGTCAATTTTTAGTAAGCACCCCTATCGACAGTAAATAGAACTGTCCATTTAGTAAGACGGACAAGTCCACTTTAGATTTATAGCAGGGTATGGGTTAAATAGTACAGGAATTACAAACTTGTTGCATCAAAGGAAAAAAGTGAAGCAAGTCTGTTTGCAGAGGTTCTCTGTGATAACAATTAATGGAAATGTGCAATACTTTTTCATTTCTCTTATAGTAAATCCTCGTTTTCATTGTCAACATGATGTTTGCTTTAGAAGTTGTTACTGTTACTTAGATACAGTAAAGACCCCCCAGGTATAACATATGGAAATCTGCAAAATTTAGATTTCATGTGTCTCTGCCATTTTGAAATAAAAATGTTCTCAAAAGCATTGTGGTTGGCACTTTGGCATAAACATAAAGTGAACCGACATTTTCGTACAAGCCGTAAGGTGAAGTGACCAGTCATATACTTTATCTGATTGTTGTACTTTACTGTGTAGCTCTCACATTACATTTTGATGTTAATGTTTCATTTGACAGGTGGATCCGTTCTCTTAATAATTACAGATCTGTACAATTTGTTTTATCAATACAAAAAAATAAGTTAGGATAGGCGAAAAAGCAAGATCCAACTTGTGTTTTTAGTGCAATGTGATTTGTCGGATAGAGAAAAAACGCTCGGCTAGAAAAAAGAAGGCTGTATTGTTGGTTGCTTTGAATAAGATAACAGCTGTTGGTTTACATAGTAAGGCAGTATGTGTTGTTAGTCTACAAGTACATGGATAGAGTGTAACATATTTTACCTAGGTACAAGGATTGTAAAATAACCGCTGTTTAGTTACATGGGTACAAGAGATTTTACTGCATTAACATAAGTTTATCCATTTACATGTATAGAATGACAGCTATCAACTTCACTTGTGTTGTAACCTATACAGCTGTCTGTTCTACAGAAGTAGTAACCTAGACGACAGTCAGTTTTACTTGCGTAGAACGACAGCTCTGTTTTACAGTTTTACTCATGTAGAATGACTGTCGTCTTGGCTACACAAGTTGACCGACTGCTCTTTTAAAATGTCAGTTAGAAAGTAGCAAGTACAGATGTATATTAATGAAGAATTGATCCACCTGGCTTCTTCACCAGTATCACCAGAGAATCTTGCAGATAACATTGCCAGAGTTAAGCATAATTGTTAGTGTATGACAAAACTTGGACTGAATATACTGCTGTCTGTGGTATGAGCATGTATAGCTGTGTAAACAATAAAAACAGAAATGTTTGAAACTAAATTGTCTTTATTATTTTTCAACTGGTTAATGGTGGACAGCGGTACTGCTGTCTGAATTCTGTTCCCTGGGTGTATATGTGAACACAGTCTACTACTGTTGTCATATTATTGCCTCATTTAAGAAAACATATCTTTCAACTCCTTCAAGCAATGAATCAGTTCATGGCGAAATAACTCTGCATTTACAACCAATGAAAACTTCTTTCACCAAGGTCGTTGCAATACCATGTATGTAGAAAATGAAAAAAGCGCCATAAATTATTATATCTTGATGGACCAACCAAAAGGGAGATACCCGTATACCTAGTAACAAAAGCTTTTGCACGAGTATAAAAAACAAGAGCTGTCCCTCACAGGTGACAAATGCCCCCAAAAGAGGTGTCCTCTATGTGCTCAACAATTGTGCCTTGTAATATTAAAATCCTTCCGTGTATAACAGAGCAACAGTCATATGCATTAGTCTTCTCTGGCTTACAGATACCCCCCCGGTCAATACTCCAAAAGTGGTCAATACTGGTCATTGGCGTGAATTGAATGTTTTGTGATAATTTTTGGTTATTTTAATGCAAAAAATGAACAAATAATTAAAATTGATAAAACAAAAGACGTTTGCTAAATCCACTGGTCAATACATTGTACCTCCAAAGTGGTCAGTCAATATAGGTTAGTATTGGCTGTTGGGTTTATGTGGTCAATTGGTCCTTTTGGTGGTCAAATGATCTTTTTGGTGGTCAATTGGTCATTTTTGGTGGTCAATTGAATATTTTTCTTTAAGTGCCTAGGTAAAATATCCAATTAAGAATTCAAATAAATAAAGGTATTGCTCTGTTAATGCTTCTTTTACAAAGATTAGTACCTCAGAAGTGAGGTAAATATGGGCTGTTTGGTCAGTACTGGTCAATTGAGACAAGACACTCTTTAAACTGAGTGATGTTTCTTAATGATGTTAAGTGTATTCATAATGTTGACATTGTCGTACTGGAATTACACAAGTGTGAAGTGTGGCAGGATAATTGCTATCAGGGCAGCTTAGGTGTGAATAACACCTCTGCAATGGGGTCCCATTGTTTTGATAGCAAATATACCATTCCTCCTGACAGTTTATCAGTCTCTTAGACCTATAGATATGAATTGACCACAGTACAATTCATTTGGACTTGATGAAAAAACATTATTCTCAACAAAATATTAAATGGTAAATACAATTATTTCATGTTTACATTAACATGAATAAGCTATAAAGTTATTATGAAAGTTTAGATAGTAACCTAAGGAAGATTTAAGTGTATACTAGACATAATCAATGACCAGTATTGACCGGGTTTAACCAGTATTGACCGCTGGCCCGGTCAATACTGAAATGACCGGTCGATTGCCAACATTGCATACAGTATTCTGTTACTTTTAAACTCTAAGTGTGAACTTGACCTTTGAAGTGGTTCTTTAACACAACACATTGTCTTGATGTGCTGAACATTTGTGCCAAGTTATTTTAAAATCAATCAATGCATGACCAAGTTGCAGTCAAGTCAAAAATGTATGCATATATACAGGATTCAATTACTTTTAAACTCTAAAAGTGTGACCTTGACCTTTTAGGTAGGGACTAGGGTCTTGCACGTGACATGATGTGTTAATGTGCTGAACATTTGTGCCAATTTATTTTAAAATCCTTCAATGTATGACAAAGTTACAGTCTGGACACGAATGTGTGCATATATACAGGATTCCGTTATCTTCAAACTCTTAAGTGTGACCTTGACCTTTGAGGTAGGGATGTGGGTCTTGCTCTCCACACATCATCTTGATGTGAACATTGTGCCAAGTTATTTTAAAATCCTTCAATACATGACAAAGTTACAGCCCGGACATGGAAAAATATAAGGGGATGGACGGACGGACAGACGGTGTGATTTTAATATGCCACCCTTCAGGGGCATAAAAAGAAACACAACTGGTTTGTAGCACCTTTTGTATAAATTAAAATCACTACAACTATGTAATATTTCAAAAAGTTTATTTCAGCATAAAATAATAACAAGTAGCAATGAAAATGTCATCCTTGTGTTTTCTTTACCTACAAAAAAAAAACAAGAAAAGGCACAATTAACTAGGCGGCTGACAATATTGCAAACTTCAAAGATGGCTGTGGTACTGTGTAACAGTGTTTTAATCAACAGAAAAGAACTTGACCATTCAGTCATGGGTCTGGTTTTGTCTGTGACACATCATCTAGTCACAACAAACATTTGTGAGGAAATATTTCCAAATTCATTCATGGACTACAAAGTTAGTCTTGACAAATCAACTGAACAGACATGCGAGAACATACACTAAACCACATTTATGAGAACTATACCAAGCTCTGCAAGAAACATGATACTGAAAAATGTGTTACAAATAATCAATTTCAATGCATCAATTTCAAAATGTACATGCACTTAAAAAAAACAAAAAAAACTTACATACACACAAATTTCTGTTTTTCAAGATGTGCACTTTTAGATTCAGGATTTTTGGTTACGCTAGGACACACTTCAATCAAAGAAAGTTAACCTTAAAACACGTTGGGTAGGCTTAATTTTGCTCTCTCTGTAATAAGCGAAGTAAATACAAGTTTAATTACTTCTGGTCTGTGTAATACTCACTTGATATCTTTATGTGACTTCTTCTCGAACACTTTCGGCTTATACTTCTTCTGTTTCCTACAAAAACAAAAGTAACACATGCTGAAATCTACACTTCATCGCAAAGTTGTGATTTGAAATAAATATGTGAATAATCATTAGTGGGAGTAAATAATAACCAACTGGTGTAAAATGTCAATTTCATAGCATTTTAATTAACTACATGCATTAAATATGGCTATTTTCAATCTGCACTGCTATCAAGTCAAAGTAAATTTTCAGTTCTGATCCCTTTGAATAATGAACAGTTCTGTCCAAATTGAAACAGAAAAGTCCATTCTAGAAATTAAGCAGGGTAAAAATTAAGATTGGTATCGGGGATTTCACTAGCTGCCAAAACAAGGGTCATGTGGAATATAGCAGTAACTGGCCCCTTTCATCTTCAATGTACTTTATTTTAAAAGAGAAGGACCCTTCAGCTGAAATTCTAGAGGTCAAGATGTAGATTTCTGCAAAGTGTAAGGGTCACAATCCCTACTCTTGGATCAAATGGAACCCCTGCATATCAATGCAACAATATCAAGAAAACTTACTTTGCTATAGGTCCACCTCGTACTTCAAGTATATTTCGTTTCATCAAACTGTTAAATCTATCAATTATCAAATGGCCCTCTGGCTGAAACACACAAATAGTATTACACACAATAAAGGAACTGAAGAATATAACTTTGTTGCAAAATATAGGGATTTGTTAACAGGGTAGACTGACCCTGTAACTCGTTGGAAAATTTAAATATTATGAAAAAAATCACAAACGCCTGCCACCAACTAACAGAGTACTATTCAACACAATTTATGGTCATCACAAATTATGCCCTTTTCCATACTCTTTCAAGATAACTGCAATTTGTACTGTATAACAGTTTAATTTCATGTAGCCCAAATCTTGTATTGTTTCCTCGGTATAGATTTTCTTAATTCATGAAATCTAGAGTAAGCAATGATATACAATGTAAATACTGGAAATGAAGACTGAATCAGAAAAAAAAATACTGTTTAATAAATGTGCATTTACTGTTTTTGAGTATTTACTGCTAGGTGAAAAGGGGTTATCCTAACCAACAATATAGTCATTACCTAAAACAATTTGGATGATTTATTATAAAAGTATGTATTGCACATTGCAAACAATATTCTTGTTTGGCGATTCCACTATGTATGCCAGTACAAAATGTGCAAATTTATGTATACTCTGTGTATAAGGTTGAGTGAAAAACAAACCTTCAACTCCCTGAGTGAGCCAACAAGTTCATCACGTAGTTTTAACTCTAAATCTGGCTCCTCAAACCTGAATATTCGGTTAAGGAAACTGACTGGAACTTTAACACAAGGATCAAAACAACCCTGAATCATTAATTAAGAACAACACACTTTGACAGTGATAATTATTACAAGATAAATTTCAATGTAGCAAATACATGTATGCTACTAATGATCCTTTAAAGCCCCATGATCATTTTCATTTTGCTAAGATAGAATAATGAACATACTTATAGAATGAAATGAAAGAACTGTGTCCTATTTACTCTGAAACAATGCTGACCTATGCCTTTCTATCATACTGATGTCATTTCTTCACAACTATGAATTGTCCGAGGGCATTTCTTATTTTTTAGCGACACCATTGAAAAAGATATTCTAGTGACAGACATTCTTTTTTTGTGAAGGCTGATTTAAAACGGCTACAGACAAAACCTGGTGAAACTCTGCTTTAACTTCACACACACCAATGTGTGCATGTTCTACTTCTAACCCTAGTTAAGTTTTGGCTGAGAATGATTATTTAGCCGAACAAATCAAAGACATTCAACCAAGAAGAGGTTTTATTCTAGTTGTAGCATTGGCAGCCCAGTAAATTTTAATGAAACTGGTCATGACATTTCAAAGGAGACATCCATGTACATGCAGTTGAAATGAACTTCAGCCACAGTTACCAATAATGTTTTACTAATTTTGATGAGGGACAAACACTGATTCTAATAGCTCACTAATGGTCAAAATATCTCACTCGGGAGACACTCAAAATCCCCTTGGTCATAATCCCCTTGGTCCAAAAATGGCAAAGTAGTCATAATCCCTTAATGCATTTTGCATTTTAATTACAATAATTTCAATTTTTTTCAATCATTCGCTATAGTAAAGTTAAACTAGAGACAAATAAAACATTCAGATAATATTTTTATTCAATATATGCTTTTCCACTTGTAAAATTCATCAAGGGGATTATGACTACTCTGCCATTTTTGGACCAAGGGGATTATGACCAAGGGGATTTTGAACTACACTCATCTCACTCACCTTGTGTTTCCCATTCAAGTACAAAACAATGCAACTTTAAAGGATACTTCTTTTTGCTAAGTGTTTTCGTTCTGTACAAGTCTCTTGCTTTTTTCTCTGCTTTCTTTTGAGCTCTTGTCTCCAAACTCTTCTCCCTGGCACTTACTTCAGCTTTGATAGACTTTAATCTGAAAAGAACACACATACAGTTATGCCAAGCCATATAACTGGAGATGCATGTCAAATAAAATATGGATTTTGGTTGTCCGTTACACCAAGTTGCTTTCTGATACTCATAACAGTTGCAAGTGATGTAGTATTGACTGGATAACTGTGGGTTTGATAAATACTTGAAAATGGACAAAATTGCTATAAAACAACAATCTGATACAGTGTGTTTGACTTATCTATATGATAATCCATTCAACCTACCAGGCTACTGGTATACAGGTACGTGAGTCTTTCCATATACAAGTTATTTATGACACAATGACAATTGTTAAAGCAAAACAAACGCTGATCTTTTTAAAAACTTACCGATCAAAATCCCTTTTTTGCTTGACATACATCCCCTCTGGTGAGATAGCTACACAATATACGCAAACTTTAACTAAAAACTTCCAGTGTTCTCCAACAGAATCCAAGTTCTCAAGACTTACAAAACCAAAACAGTTGCACCATTCATTGAAAGCTGTCTTCAGATGGTGCAGTTGTCAGAAACATAAGTTAACCTAATACTATTTAGATAACCATGAAGGTTTAACCTTATACTGACCTGAAAAAGTTGTTTGCTTTTATTCTTTTCTTTTTTTCTTTTTCTGCTAATTGTGCCTGAAATAATAATGAAAAGAGGTTCAAACTCACATGAATAAAACTGTAATTGACACCTCTGAAATGTCTAGTTTAGTGGCACTTTATTTATCCCCCGTCTTAGAACCTAGAAATACATTGATGAAAACATCCTGCGCAGTAAGTTTGGCAAAAGTGCATTTAAATGGTAATGAGAAAGTTGTTAATGATCTTTATGTTTAAGCTCACTCATCTATTTTGTGCAGTGGTGTTTAAACCATCGTTCGAATATGTCAATATTTTACCCAAAATATCAAGTGCTCTAAACATTTTCTGTCTTTTCTTACCACTGAAACTTTCTATTGTAATTTTGCATATTTTCCTTTCGAAATATATAAAATTTACATTTAATTTAGTACATGATCTTAAAATCATAAAAAAATGACCACTTGCAAAATGTTGCCAGTTTTACCAATAAACAAAATACAATATACCTTTTTGCAAACTAATAAAACAGGAAAACAGGTAACAAACAAAGCAACTTAAATAAAAACTAGACCTCAACTTCCACTGTCTTGTCTTTCAGTTTTGCACCAAAAAGTAAAGAATGGGTTCAACATATCTTTGGAAATTTTGGGAAATCCGTGAAAAGTCTAATTTTAGATCTTACGGAAAACCAAATACCTTTTCCTTCAAAGCTTTCTCTTTCTTCCTCTTTCTCTCATCTTTTTTGTTTTCTCTTCTTACAGGGGGGTTAACTGAAAGCTTGTCAAGATCTTCATCGTCAACTTTATCATCTTCTTCCTTATCAGAATCGTGGAACAGACCAGCTGACATCTCCTCTAAGCGTGTTGCCTGAAATCACAACACATTTCAAAAAGAATAATTTCCTACTCACATTTTGTAAGTTAAATACACAATGTACAAAAATATAAATCTCGAGGGTTGACGGCAAAACTGCAGTAGCTTCTTCGAAATAAAGAAGGACTTAAAACAGTTTTGCGTTCAACCCTGGATCTATATTTTATGATTTACTCGAACTTAATAATTAAATCAGTAAATTCAGTTTTTTTGGGGGCTTAATGCCCATTTCAACAGTATTTCAGTCATTTACAGGTGGGCAGTTTAGCTGACAAATATTTCTGGGAAGAATACAACTTTACGCCCATAAACAGTAAGGTTGGTAGCAGGGCTCAAACCCATCATCCTCTGTCATGAAGAAACTTAAAGATTTCAGGTCAGTGACCACAGAGGTTGGTCAGTAAATTCAGTAAACACAGCAGTCTCCTGGTGATGAATAATCCAGTAGTCTGCTAGTCAGTATCATTCAGTTATTTTCTACTCAGTATTAGACTTGCTGCCATTTCAACTTATACTGAATGTCTTTGCAAGAAAGTACAAAACTCCTCTACATAGATACATCTAGACTTGTAAAAGTCTGTTGAGATTGAGGTCTTTTTTTCTTGAAGCCTTTCTCTTTTAAAAAAAATATCTCTATCAAAAATTTGTCTCAATCAAAGCTCATCTCAACAGAGTCAAGGGAAGGACAAATTGTGGAGATGTTGTAAAATGTTCAGAAAAGACATGAGGACTCTACCGACTAACGCAGTTAAGATACATCATGGAATTCTGACAACATTTCTATTTTAAACCTATTCAGTTTTTAAACCTTATAAAGAAGGTTCCAACATCTACATTATGTTCTTACCTCAGTTGGTGCATCTTTAGCAGACGGAAATTTTTCATCCAAAGCTCTCCTTATTCTCTCTTCTGCTTTCACTTTTTTCTCTTCCTTACTGGTTGCCTTGTCTAACAATTCCTGTGAAAAATAAATGACGACGTCTTGACAGATCTGACAAGGTTTAAAACTGTTAATCAACAGTATTCCAGATATATAATGGAAGTAAGTAAGTTTTTACCACCTGCAAGACAAGGTGTATGTTTATGATATCATTTAGAATCAGCTATACACATCATTAATTAAAACTAAAGTCTGTCCCACCTTATTTTGAGACCTCGATTGCTGAGCCATTTTACACAAATATTTGCTAGCACTTACACTTTTCAAAGTAGAACGATATCTCTAGACATGTTTTTTGTTTTTTCTGTTTATTTGATGTTGATGTCATAAATCATATTTTTCATATTTTTCCCATACAGCGTAATGCAAACGTCATAACGTCACTGTTTCAATATGGCAGCGTTCGCGTCAGGGGCTTACTCAAAATTAACAAAGCGATTTACACTGGCAGACAGAATCCTCAACATGTGTTCGCGATTTTTTTATTTTGAATTTTAACTAAAATTTAAAGTACTGAATACATTGCTTGTTTTATCAGCTTTTAATTAGGGGTCTTTTATAAAACTTAAAAAAAATGTTACGACCATTAAAAAAACACCACCAACAGTACAAAAACGGACTATCGGCTTCTGCATATCCGAGTAATACCTTATCAATAAAAATATTGTAATACTGCGTTTTGTTTGCAAACACGGTCTCTCCCATTAAGGGTGCTAAATTAATCATCTACAGACATAATGACCCGTGCATTCTTTTGATGTGGCATGATAGGATGCGTTATACCGTGGTCACATTAATTCTACTAAGCTTCGTACTTCGAAATTTTGCAAAATCTTTTAAATCAAACGTGCAGACATCGTAGACTCTTGCGAGCATCGTATATACTTTTTTTAACTCGAAGAGGACTCGGGAACTTGGTGAAAATGTTTCACCGAGCTCCCGAGTTCTGGCCGAGCTCATAGAATTGTTTGATGTCCGGAGCAGTTCGCAAGGGCCCCGCAAAAGCACCGCAACGGCCACGATAGAGCTTAAACGGGCATCGTACAATGTCCCTGCGTATTTGGAACATCGCAAGGCCCGTAAAAGCTTGCAGATGCTCGCATGACTGTCATAGGAGAGTAGCACGTTCAACGTAAGATGTTTGTACCATACAACAGACACCGGGTGGGGACCTTGTGATGACCACACAAGGCCCAGGTTGTTACGTTCGTCGTACGGGCTCGATACGACATCCTTGACTTTTATAGTAAAAAAGAGAAATTTTCAGATATCGCTGAACTAGTTTATTCTTGCCGTTCGGACAAAACTGTGCGGACACACCGTTAAGGGCACCAAATTTAACTAGGAATTTCAAACAAATGGCAAGACCGTACATAATTTGACAGAGGAATCATTCTCTTGAAACATACAGATAAGTGTTATGATGGTACATTTGCTACATATCCAAGTCTTGAAAGTTATATTTTGAATGGTTAAAAATTTATAAATGTAAGGACAAGAATGGATAAGTGGCGTTACTGTTTTTTTCTTTAACGGGCTATAATTGAACATATAAGTTAATCGGGCTTCACCCAGCAACAATATACCTTCTTCATAATTGTTGTTTCAATGAATTCTCTTCAGAGATGTATTTCTTTATGTCAGAAGTCTGTCATGTTCGCATTTCGTTATTTCAAAAGAAATGGATGATAACTGATATAAATGGAAAAAATTATCCTCAGGCTCTGTATAGATTACACGACAGTGGTTCAAAAATCTCAACAGTAATTCCAGAACAGACTTATCATCCGACTGACATTCAAATGATAAGGCAGTACAAAACTTCAATGCCTATTTTCTTACCTGATAATCATCATATGCTGGGTTGTAAGATGTTCCAGGATGTGGAAATTCTACATGGTTCAGAGACCCAGGATTCCGTAAACTGCTCAGGTGCCTAAAATAGTGTATTGTGAACAATCGTCTTATTATGTGTCAAAAAAAGACTTCCAATGGTTCAAAGATATGTTTGGAATTTATTTGAAAAGTAATAGCCCAGTGTGTAATAAGGCATATGAACAGACCCGATTGCACCAAATGTGATTTAAGAGTATTTCTTTGATGTCTGGCATGGTTACCAATAAAACGTCACATGAGTTCGTACATCGTTTCAGTAGACATGTACATGTATAAATATAGACTGACATTGTCACTTCTAATAACTGTTCATTATTTAAAACAACTTATTGCCATGCCATTGCCTCTCATATGTCCTTTGAATAACATATTAAACTCTAGAAACCTTTCAATAGACTTTGTGACATTAAATTACCTTCACTCTTTTTTTCTTTGTGACTGTAATAAAATGTTCATCTTCACCAGCTAGTTCTGACTCCAGTTTGTCTGCAATAAACATTTTACTGGTAATACAATTCAAATGCTCTAATCTATCAACCATTCAACTAAACATACCTTACTTGTCTACAACAAGTTGTAAGTTATATATTATTGTCTATAATAATTATATATATGAATTGTAAGGACTATGAGGATCTTACATGGCCTGCTTTGGCTGGGTTGTTTCGACCAGAGGGTATAGGGATTGAACACATACGGTTCCAATCGGGTTTCCCGAGGTCGAGCAACAATGATACTTCTTCATAATTGTTGTTTCAATGAATTCTCTTCATAGATGTATTTGTGTTATTGCATATGTCTGTCAGGTTACCGCATTTAATTATTGCAAAAGAAATGGATGAGGGTAAATGAAAACTAAATGTTGAATAAATATAAATCCCCTCATGGAACCCCTGTGTAGATAAATTTGGTAGGTTCAAAACGTGAACAGTATTACCACGTTTATGTATCCAGAGCTGAAAACAAAGTGATTAAGGCAGTACAAAACTTCAATACCTTATTTTCTTGTGAACTAAAAAATAATCAATTAAATGCTAAGCTGTAAGATGCTCCTTAGGCATGTGCAGATTACTTGATTAATGCGACTATACCATCAACATTGTCTCAAGTGCCTAAATATGTTTTGTTTAACACAGTGTCGTCATTATGTATCAAAAAGAAACTGTGACGTCATTTACCAGCTATTTTAATTTATTTGAAAAAAGTATTAGTACAGGTATGTACTTTGGAATATGAATATATTCTGTTGCTAAATATGATTCTAAAGCATTTCTTTGATGCTCTTGCATGGTTACAAATTAAAAGGCACCATTTGTTTTCGCAATCAACTTTCAGTTCAAAACTGTACATGAATAAATTAGTACTGACAATTCACTTCTAATAACTGAACCATTATTTAGTACAAACTTATTGCCATGCCATTGCCTAAAAATTAAATGTCCTTTGTACATATTAACTCTAGAAAAATATTCAATAGTGTGTGCATTAATATTAGACCTTAGTTTTCATTTACTGTAAAAAATTCTAATCTTTCAGATGTAAACCGCCGTGAAACAGTTTGTCTGACAATAAAGTTTTCCAGGTAATACAATTCAAATGCTCCAATGTAGTTCAAGGCATTCAAGTAAACATCCTTGTTTTCTTAGGGAAAGTATAGGCTGATCTCATTCCTCCTATGATAGGATCATATATAATTCCGGGGTATGCAAGAAATTCCTTTACAGTTCACTTGCATACTATCATTTAAGATGTTTTGAATCCATAATACAGCAGTGCTTTTAGTAGTTTGATCTACTTTACACCTTTTAAGCAAGAGTATTACGGCCATACCAATTTTCCCAACCCTTCACAAAATGAAATACAAAAGTACACAAATCAATACGGAAAATTGAAATGAATACCTATTAACCTTTACTCTGCTGGCATGCATTGATTCTGCCTTTGCAGCCAGTGAAGATCATGATCAGTTTGTACATCTTATCTCAATTCACACTGTTTGCAATCAGTAAGTGATCCTTCTTTTGAAACATGAATGGCACTGTCCAAATTGAAAGACGGACAACTCAATTTTAGAAATTTATCACAGTATAAGAGATATAAAACTATATATTTACCGCCCCAAAGGTCAAAGTTTGCAACAGAATGTGTATGTCTGGTTCTTTCTTTATACAGTCGCTGATTCCGTGCTTTACGTCTCTGCTGAAATGCCCGTTTGCGAGAAGCTGTCAATACTCCACTGGCTTCCTTTGTAATCACTTCTGGAGCTCTCTTATCTTTCCTGTAACAAATGAGACATTACAGCTTTACCTGCGGGCATAAGCTAGATTAACACAAAGGCTTTTCTTGCGCTACATTGCTAACCTGAGTATCACTGATCTAAATTCAATGGTCAAGTTGCAAAAAGAATAAGTCAATATGGGCTTGTCAAATGTTAACAAGGTTTTTCCTGACCTTGTATGCATTTAGTATTACCTTGTGACCAAGTTTCATGAAGATCAGACACAAAATGCGACCTGTAGAGTGTTAGTGTAGTAAGTTTTTATTGAATAGACAAGCCCAATTTCTGTATAGACTGTGTACAAATATAGTACTACCTTCTGAGCAAGTTTCATGAAAACCAAATGACAAAATTAATGTATGTGATATGAATAGTGTTGGGGATTCTACAGCATTTACACTGCAAAACCTTGAATACTATGGAAGTAGTCTGAAACACAGGCCATCAGGGTTGCATGAATTTCAGAACTAACACACTTGGTGAATCTACTTTTATCCCACAATACTCAATGTTGAAAGAATTATGTCTTAAATATTGAGCGACTGTAATAGTCTCAACAATTCAATGTAGTTTCTATCATGAAAACCGCATTCCCCTATATTTACCTCTTTGCAGGAGGCGGTTTGAGTGTTTCCTCAATTTCATTCAGCTTTTCCTGGGCTTTTCTTTTTCTCTGCTGCTTATTATCTGAACCTGAAATGAAAGAAGGATAACTTACAAATTGGTAAACTCATGCCCAAAACTGGATCCCTTTCTGCAGTTGTACTTTTTAGTGTGTATATTATTTTGATCTATGAATGTGTGCCCATTGATTTACTCAAAGGAACAGACTGACAATTGTGCAGTTTGATAGACCACATCCATGACAGACCACATCAATGTGAAGGGTTCGTATCATGGTCTAAAGTGGTAATGACTAGCAACACTGTAAGTGTTGTAGCACACCGTGTTGTAGCAGTTTTTTTTAAAGAATTAAACTGATCAAAACATGTTTAATGTGTGATGCTCAAGGTTATTAAAGTATTACAAACCTGCTTTTGCTTTTTTGACTTTCTTCTCAACAAAAAACAAAGAGGCATCCGGTTTTTCAGATACTTTCCCACTGAAAAGTAAATATGCATCATAAATGATAACTGAAGTAACAATTATTTCACGGAGTCCCTCCAGAGAGGTTACCTCATAGTCCACTACTGCCAATAATCTAAATGCAGAAGAATTACAGTTAATACAAACACAATTGATTATCAGATTCAGACTCAATACTAGGAATATTGCAAGCACATTATATTTAAACTAGAACTGTCACAAGAGTGACGAATTATACCCCCACAATACAGCTTTGTCACAGAAGTATGGCAACCATAAGAAAGGAATGGCCACAAGGACATAGAGTTGAGTTATTATACAATAACTTGTGTAAATGAGACCTTGACCTTTGACCTACTGACCCCAAAGTCGAACTTGACGTTACAGCTGTGTACCGAAAATTATTTAAATCGGTCAAGCCTTTCATGAGTTATCATCCGGAAACTGTTTTACATTACAGTTCAGAGTCACTGTGACCTTGACCTTTGACATACTGACCCCAAAGTCGAACTTGACCTGTATTTGATGATGTTACAGCTGTGTACCGAAAATTATTTAAATCGGTCAAGCCTTTCATGAGTTATCATCCGGAAACTGTTTTACAGTTCAGTCACAGTGAACTTGACCTTTGACCTACTGACCCCAAAGTCAAACTTGACCTGTATTTCATAAAGTTGCACGTGTGTACCAAAAATTATTTAAATCGGTCAAGCCTTTCATGAGTTATCATCCGGAAACTGTTTTACAGTTCAGAGTCACTGTGACCTTGACCTTTGACTTACTGACGCCAAAGTCGAACTTGACCTGTATTTCATAAAGTTGCACATGTGTACCAAAAATTATTTAAATTGGTCAAGCCTTTCATGAGTTATCATCCGGAAACTGTTTTACAGTTCAGAGTCACTGTGACCTTGACCTTTGACCTACTGACCCCAAAGTTGAACTTGACCTGTATTTCATGAAGTTGCATGTGTGTACCAAAAATTAATCAAAAGGGTAAAGTCGTTCATGAGTTATCATCTGGAAACCATGAAAAGCAACAGACTGACCGACAAAAATAGTCAAACCGACAAGCTCACTCCTATATTCCCCCCCAAACTTCGTTTTGTGGGGGTATAATTAGGATGGATTTGTCCTTGTATAATTGAATGGTAACACACAAGTGATTTTGTTATGAGTACAACTTCCGAAGTTTATGTGACAAGAGTCAAAAGAGTGTCAAAATCTTTCATTAGGATCGTTTTCATTAGGTTTCATATTATATAATGTAATCTATATGTGACAATATCATTATATACAAAGCCTTTTTATGCATGTAATTTTCTTTGCCTGAAACGGATTGGTTTCTTTAATGTGTTTAGAATGCATTGCTTGATTTTGTGTAAATGTATTCTTTAATCATATATTGTTTACGGCCGCAAGTGAGATAAATGATGCTGTAATTGTTTATTGTGTAACCGTCTTTAAATAAAGTATATTGAATTGAACTCTATGCATATTGCATATTCGATGAAATGCAGGCTTTATAAGGTGTCTATAAAAACCCAGTGCTAAAAAGAAAGGTCCAAAAAGGCCATTATCTAAAGTTTTTAAATCACATTTACTTATTTGCAAAAACTTGTACTGATACTCCAGAAACGCTTTTCTATCATGTGCTTTCAAAATGTACACACCAATCGTGGTATTTGACATTTTTCTGCGGAAGGAGAAAAAGAATAATTTAGTTAAGACTTTTTCATTAAGCATAATGTTAAAAAGTAAGACTGTTAGGTTTTCCAGGCTACTCAATCCACCTGGTACTTCCTGACAGTTTGTGATAAAAAATGGTGCAAAACCTGACACCTTAAAATTCCTGCAAATTATATGTATATATAACATGTTTAGCAGAAAGGAGGAACATTTGTAGGGTTTCGCGGTAATAATGCAGACAAGGGGTAACTTAATCAGTAATCATAATCAGCTCGATTACAAAATCTAAAGTAATCATGAGTAATCAGACATTTTCTTATAACATGTAATTGTAATTTCATCGATATCACTTGGAAAATATTATTTTATGAAAAATCTTGGCTCAATTAGATCCTTGCAGTGGATGTTAAACAAATTATTTTACTAAGTTTATAAGGGATAATCTGCAAAATTTAATAAAGTAACTCTATTGTTTGACAGTGTGTTACTGTTAGGTCTAATTACTGGATAAATAGGTGTCCACTTGAAAAGTGGAGTAATTGTAATGTAATTGATTACATTTTTGTAAATTTTGCCATTAGTAATTGTAATTGTATCAATTACATTTCAAAGTCTGATGAAATGCAAATCATATTTTATGATATTTCAATTATTATATTCATTACTCAATTTACTGAAATGCGAGGTCTTATCATTTTCCTCTAATTAATGTCCTATAGCACTTTCCACCAGGATTTCATGGCAAAGTTTGGAAGCGGTTTACAAGCTATTTTAAAAACATTTGAATGAGCTTTTCCAACAGAGATATTGATTATTCATTTCTAAATCAATTTAAATAAAGTAAGACTTGCTTACCTTCCAAGTCATCACATTATCTATAGGAGTGATCGCCGTGACGTCACACGGCAATTTTGATAAGATTGCTGGTGGGCAATAACAGTTGTGTTTACCATGCTTATGTATGGGAAAGGAATTTTTGAATTTTTATAACTTTTTTGCTATCTGAAGGATTTTTAAAATTCAAAAAGTTATGACATGCTCTTGATACTCATATTTTTACATCAAAATATCTCTTTTGAAAGAAATACCGTTTTTAATGACACTTGATTTTTCGTAACGTCTTGTAATTGCTATTATCATTTATGAAAACAGTGTAAGTTATTTGCTCGCGAATTTTTCATTTTCAATCTTAACAAAAATTGAAAATAATGAATAAAAGGTATATTTTATTAGCTTTCCAGTGATATAAAACATTTTAAAATATCTTTTGTTTTAAAAAAGTTACGGTCGTTCAAAAAACATCCCTAACGATTCAAAAACACGGACTACCGACCGCTGCCCACCGCATCTATCTCTTATCAGTAGAAATTATTGCGCAATACCGGGTTTTGTTTGCAAACACGATCACTCCTATTTAAACCTCCCAGTGTTCAGAAATTGATAGTTGGGAGTTTGCCCGTAGATTAAGATGTAGAACATACATGGGGTAAGCTTTTCACGCTTAAGTAATGTACATACGTTTTACATTTTGCATGCATGTGTATTGGCAATTTTGCTTTAAAAAATTTAAAGAAAAGTAAGAAACAATCATGATGTTGAAATAGTTTGACTATTGTAAGGTGCTGAAATATTGAGTGAACTGACAAGTTTCAGGTTACTTTAGTTAATCAAATGTAAGGCTAATATTTTCACACTATTACAAAGTAATTAGATCTTGGCTACATCTCTGGGTTAAAAAATAAGAGTGTCCGAACTCTTTCATTATCCGAATAAAGTGAAGCTTTACATTGATAAAAAGATGACAGATCATACCCTGTTCTTTCCTGCAATCTTTCGTCTTCTAAGAAATCTTCCACATCGTTTGTATCTACTTTCCTCCAAGATTTCTTCTTGTTCTTACTCAAATGTTTTCTTCTTGTATTTTTTCCACGCACGTTTTCCATTTTCATGACATAAACAAAACGCTTGCAACAGTCAAGCCTCTTATGACATCAACTTGATTTACGCTGATGTAAATTTTATACGTTTACACTAAATCAAATAGACCAATCTCTTTAATAACAATTAATAGTTCCATGTACCTGTTGTAAAAAACTATGTAAAAATATGTTTTTGCCAAATTGCACATTTGAATATTGACAAAGATTTTATTTACATACAAAGGATAAGATATTATATCAGAATTTTGGCGAAATTTATAATATAAAATAATCACGATAAGAAAAAGCCTGTCTAATATCACACATACAGTTCCATTTTTACTTTATATTTTATAAAAACTTAGATAACAATCTCTACATTATGTTGTTGTATTTCATATCGTTTTGCATATTTTTTTTTATAAAAAAACACTGATCTATCTTTATGAAAAACGACTCCAACAACGCAAATTTACTATAAACAAAAAGTCTCCGAGGAGTGAACAATTATGAAACAATTCAAAAGCTCACTCTTCACTAAATATTTCAGCCTTCTGGCCGGAACCCTTTTGAAATCAATTGCAAGTGCGTGCACATGACTTCTATAACGTATATCTAACCTGTTTTCCATTATTTTTTTCAGCGTGAATATTCTGTCTTTGTAATCAAGGAATGTTTTATTATACTATATACAACAAGAGCTGTCCATAAGACAGCAAGCTCGACTATTGTGGGTGTTTGCTAATAAAACAAAACTTTTATCAGTATAATAGCAAAACAAAATTCTGCTAACTATTAAGTATAAACTAGGAAAGTTGAATCATAAAAAAGTCAAAATCTATCACTACATATTTAATTTTTGGTAAATTAATTGCTTGATACAAAATGTACCCCTGAACACTATTGCTAAGTTTGATATAGCTACCATAAGTGGTTACTGAGATATGTGCATGATAGTACCTTGCATGCAAAACTTTAAACAAATTTTCAAAGTCAAACAAGGGCCATAATTTGCACTAAATTTAAACAAGTGTTATCTGTCTTGACTGTGTGACACCGCTAAGACATTTTCAAAGTTTCAAGTCAATATCATAAGTGGTTACTGAGATATGTGCATGATAGTACCTAGCAGGCAAAACTTTAACCAAATTTTCAAAGTCAAACAAGGGCCATAATTTGTATCAAATTTATGCAAGAGTTATCTGACTTGACTGTGTGACACCCCTTAAGACATTAACAAAGTTCAAGCCAATATCATTAGTGGTTATTGAGATATGTGCATGGTAGTACCTAGCAGGCAAAACTTTAACCAAATTTTCAAAGTCAAACAAGGGCCATAATTTGTACTAAATTTATACAAGAGTTATCTGACTTGACTGTGTGACACCCCTAAAGACATGAACAAAGTTTCAAGTCAATATTATAAGTGGTTACTGAGATATGTGCATGATAGTACCTAGCAGGCAAAACTTTAACCAAATTTAGTACCTAGCAGGCAAAACTTTAACCAAATTTTCAAAGTCAAACAAGGGCCATAATTTGTACTAAATTTATACAAGAGTTATCTGACTTGACTGTGTGACACCCCTAGAGACATTAACGAAGTTTCAAGTCAATATCATTCGTGGTTATTGAGATATGTACATGATAGTACCTAGCAGGCCAAACTTTAACCAAATTTTCAAAGTCAAACAAGGGCCATAATTTATACTAAATTTTAACACGAGTTATCTGACTTGACTGTGTGACACCCCTTAAGACATTAACGAAGTTTCAAGTCAATATCGTAAGTGGTTACTGAAATATGTGCATGATAGTACCTAGCAGGCAAAACTTTAACCAAATTTTCAAAGTCAAACAAGGGCCATAATTTGTACTAAATTTATACCAGAGTTATCTGACTTGATTGTATGACACCCCTAAAGACATGAACAAAGTTTCAAGTCAATATCATAAGTGGTTACTGAGATATGTGCATGATAGTACTTAGCAGGCAAAACTTTAACCAAAGAAGCAACGCCGACGCCGACGCACAAGTGACTGTAATAGCTCTCCATATTCTCCGAATAGTCGAGCTAAAAAGTAACTCCGAAGGGAGAATAATTATGAAAAAATTCAATAGTTCACTCTTTACTGAATATTTCGCCCTACTGGCATTCGGTAGGCCGAACTATTTAGTAGAGAAAACTTTTGAATGGCAACGCAGTTTTAGTTTAATCTCGTCAGTCGGCTTATACGTATACAATATTTGCACAGTAAGACAAGTATTGTTTGGGAGTTTCTTCCAGTAAATATCAACCTTATGACTGTGCAGTAGAAGTAGAATATATTGGAGTTGTACCTGTTTGGCATTGAGCTAGCTTATATGGCGACGTGATAGAGTGGATAACCAAACAATTTCGAGCACATCCTGGTAATATATCTGAGTGGATAACCTACAATCTGCGTAGCTTTATGTTGAAAATTTTCTACTGTTTTATCCTTCTTTATATTTCGGATGCCAAGTTACAAGTGCCTTATGCAATAGATAAACAGTTTCATCTTTATACATGTAACCTTTCTACATTTTATCCCAGGTTTCTATTTGTCCTTTCATTCTTTAATCAGATATACACATTGATCTTCATATTTCTATGATACCCAAATGTTTGGACGTTTTTATAGGGCACTTATTTAGCTTAACATGTTAATTCATTTCGCCTTTTCACAAAACTTATTTTCTACTGGTATACTTAGCAAAACACTGCTTTGTTGTCATTATGAATGAAATCAGGATCATTTTATGTTATCTGTACATCAGATAGTTGACAAGAAGTTCTCTTGCTAGGATCACTAGCACTTTTGTCACTGCAGACTTGCCGCGGGTATGGCATAATTGGCTAGAAATAAATGTTACGAGTCTACCAGATTTTTTTGAAAAAAATTCCCATTGGTAGTGATCGAATGCTTTCTATATTGGCTAGTATACTTCGAACCTTTAAAGAGGTCCTTTTTAAAACCATGGGTCAGAACACAACGCCGTCATACACGAACACAAAAATAATCACTATCCGCTTTTTATAAAGTTACTCCCTTGTTTGGGTTTGTTTTCCTTTCGTAGTGTTCAAATAAAAATTTAAACAGTCCTTTCTAAAACTAGCTTCCATATTCTAGTTATGTTTTACCTAAACTGGAAAATGAATTTGATCCATTGTGCATGTGGGCGACGTCTATGAAATACAAATGTAATATGCGTTTCATCGATGTAAAGTAAATTGTTGTTTACTGATAGTGCGCCAGAATCCACTATGAAAACGATCCGAGGTGCGTACATTTTAATCAAGCATACCACACAGCATAGACGTTCCCAATTTTATTCGAAACTTGAAAAACAATTTTTCGGAATTGATTGCTCTCAAGGTACATTATTGTGGCTTAAATGATATTCTTTAAAGTCTTGTAGTATTTAGACATTTTATAAATATTCGGTTGATACGATATATTCTTAAGACATTTGTCATATGTGTTCGTACACAAATTGTCTTGTACCACAGGAAGTTGATATTTTGTCAAAAAATAAAAATGATCAATGTATCTTGCGAAAAAAATCACCCCTCTATATAGAGGGGTGATTTTTTTTCTATATAGAGAGGTGATTTTTTTCGCAAGATACATTGATCATTTTTATCTTTTGACAAAATATCAACTTCCTGTGCTCGTACTTAAAAAAAACGGCATTTTCAGCCCTAAGCCACTGTCGCCCTGTTTGTGGGGAAATTTCAAGTGATTTTCCAGGGTTTTGTCGGAGGAAATATTAATAGTATATTTATCATTTATGGTTTGAAAAAATGTCATTAGAAATCATTTTAATTGATACACGTCAGTGTGAAAATCAAAGCGCTGTTGGTGCTGAAGGCTTATGGGCTGTAAATGGCTTGATCGAAATTAACTCTGCATCAACTTTGGAAGGAACTGTTTTTCAGTGTCTTTATTTCGTGACATCTCTGTCGGGAATGTACGCAAATTATATATATTTTTATAAGAAATTTATTTTAAGTTAATATATAAGGATGTAATCGTTATATAGTAAATAAGAAAGTTTTCAGTGAAATTATATCATAAATTTGAAAATCGATCTACAAACTCATATCGTGTTCCATACGTTCAGTAAATATCCACACTTGTCCGTGATGTGCATATGATTATCTTTCGTAATCAGCGTAAGTTGACAGGAAGGTAGTACTAATGGGCACTATTTAAAACCTTGATAAACATAATATTTTCATAATCTAAATCTGCTAACTGCAAATTTGAAAACATTTCACCATTCAATTAAAAAGATATTTCTTTTTTTTATTACCCATCCCTGCTAGAAATACTGGTATTATTTGAAAAATATTCTTAAACAATCTGCAAGTATTTATGTACCTCTATTGTTGTTTTTGTTCTAAGGTTCCAGAAAATATTTCAGGCAATGAAGAATTACAAAGCATGTATTCAAAGTCTACGAGTTTTTCACGGGTAATAAAAATACGCAGTTATGCCAAAAAATAGGGGATACAATTTACTAAATCTTGTTCTGAGACATCAAACATATAAAATTACAAGAGTGTAGCAATAAATTCAATTTTCAGTAATTGACTGTATGGTCTGAACAAATTAGAATTAGAATATATTTAAGCGTACAATATGACGAGTTTATCAGTGGTCATGGTAATATTTGACACACCTATAGCACATTCAGATTTTAAACCACACGTAAATCATGCAGGTCTTTCCATCTCTAGACTTGCGTGAGTAAAATTAACCATAAAGTTTTGATGAGTAATACAGCCAGTTTGAATGTAATAATGCAGGGACTAACACATGGAAGAGAACCAAAGTTTCAAACTTATGTTTTAACCAGTTGTAGATTTTGTTGTTAACACATCCTATTTATTTGATTGCTTTTGCTTAACAAGCATTTGTATTTTCCTTTTGATAGGACAAATCTTGACAAATTCAGGATGTGAAAGCCAGTCTCTTCACAGTGAGAAGATCGTATCAGTTGAGATGGCACAAACCAATACTGAGAAGGAGATTCAGTGTGTGGTCCACTGGTTTCAAGGTTGGAGTGATGTGCAGAAAACTGATTTTCTCAAAGAGCTTCTTGACAAAGCTATTCCATGTCATATGGATTCTTTGTTTGACTCTTTAAAGTACATGAATGTGAAGGACAACCCCCCAAGTATCTTCCAGTGTCAGCTAAAACTATTCAATCAGTGGTTTGAGGCTTGGACTCAGAACGATAGAAATATATTTATGATAAAACTTAGGGAGGTGAACTCTCAATTTGTTGACGAATTTGATAGGCAATTGTCAATGCAGATATCTATACAAAATAATGACTGATATTTGAAATACTTCTTTACTCAGGAAAAACTAAGAAATTATATTGTACTATCATTGATTTATATTTGTTTTATAAATAAAATTATTTATAAAATGTGGTTGACTTTAAAGCCATCTCACTCTAAATAGTCCAAATTCTATGTATATTACATAATGGATGTGAAACTATTTTAATTATGTAGAGAAAATAGGCCAATGTGAGTTTTTCATGGTCAGCCCTCGATGTATGCCAATACAATGTTGATACACTGTACATGCAGATTGATCTTATGATGTGACCTTATCTTCTCAGTTTTAGTTTTGTTCTATTAGGCAGATTTGATAACCTCTTAATTATATCATTTTGACTTAATACTATGCCAGAATATAACATTAAGAATGCTGCAATGTTCACAATATTGGATACTTAAAATAAACAGCTTGAAAACTTTCTGATAAAATTTATACGAATATGTAAAATATATATCTCCCTAAATGTACTAGTTTTTGGTATTCTGTTTTACACGAACATGAACCAGTTTGAACACTCATTTTTTTCAGAAGTGCATGATGAAGGAAAAATCTTAGAGGTATGTATGACCATGACATTTGACCAAACGTCCAGAAAATTAAATAGCGCCAATATATATTTGTTTTAAATGTATAACAACAAAAATTCATATGGATAAATACACTGACGTGAAAAAATCATTCATTTTATACATGATTCACAGTTTGGTGAAATTTGTCCCGAGTTGCTATAGCAACCAAATGAACACATAGCTTCTGATAAAATGTATCTATTCGTGTAGTAAATCTTGAGTGACTTAACCTGTTTGGTGTGTATATGGGGTTTTCATAGTATTTGTAAAAAGAAAGAAGTTAAAATATACACGCAAAACTATACGTGGTCAAAATTTCGTTGATGTAGATTCGAAGACAGAAAGTAGGTAGGTAAAATCTAAACTTAAAGTTAGCGTTCAAAAGTATCCATATACATGTAATTCAAAGTTCATTGCTGTAGCTTCAGAAACAAGAAAGTAGGTTAAATTAGGGTCTAGGCCAGTCAATGTCGAAGTCGAAATGTACATGCAATACTGACACATGGTCCAAATTTAATTGCTGTAGATTCAAAAACAAAGGTAAAGTCGACGAAGGCCGAAGTTGAAATCTGCATGCAAAATTATCAAAAGATTGCTGTAGCTTCAAAGAGTAGACATTATGCCAAGGCCAACCAATCTACATGCAAAACTGTATACAAATGCACATGGTCCAAATTTCAGCGATGTGGTTTCAAAAACAGGAAATACAATGTACGTCGAAGTTGAAATCTTATGCATGACTATCCACATATTGTATTGCTGTACCTTAAAAACAAGGAAGTCTCTCCGTATGCCTAGTGACTAAGGAGCGGGGCCACTTAAACCCAGAGCCTGGCCAGAGGGTGTGATTTGAACAATCTTAATTCAGGATCACTAGGTAATGATACAAGCCAAATATATAAGCTCTAGGCCCTGTGGTCGGAGACAACAAGATTTTAAAAGATTCTCCTATATGAATGTAAAATCAAATGAACGCCGGGGTGATGCCCATTTTGAATGGGGGTCATTATTTGAACAATCTTAGTACAGGACCATTAAGCAGTGCTGTCTACCAAATATCTAACACGGGTGGTGAACAAAAAATGTCACGTGACCACAAATGCAAACGTCGATAGCAAATTACACCGATTCAGGTATGTTTTTCCCCGATTTTTTCGTTATACTTTAGAGTTGGTTAAAGAGACCTAGCGCAAAAAAGAATGCATAATCACATTTATGTATTTCGATTGTTCATCAATGTATCTAATGTGATACAGGGCCATTGTTTGCGATTTATTTTATATAAAAAGTGGACTTCATTAAGAATTTCATATTTGGCAAACGCCTGCTGGCGTTTTTATGATGCAAACGTACGTAGGCTTACTAAAATGACGAACGCACTTAGGCCATGTATGTATCGTTTTTTAAAAAACTGAAATATGCTTGATTGACGAAGTAAACTATAAGTCATCGACATTAAGATTGCCCTTGTCTTTTTCAGATGTCACTTGTTTGCCGCGGTTGTGGAGACATGAGGGTTGAAAATTCATAAGCGGCGACAGGTGTAGGAATATACTTTCTGCGAGAAGCAATTCTTTTCAAAAGAGAGCATGACGCGGCACATTTAAATAGAATAATGATCAGATTTTGAAATGTATAACGACTATTTTCTCATAGTCTCTTACAACTCAAATAAGAGTGGCATTGTACATGTGCTAATGTAAAATAACTGTAACGCTTTGTATATGATTTTATATGCAATGTGATATTATTTATGTAATGTAAAATAATGAGACTGAAATAAACAATAAAATCTAAAATTTGTCAGTGTATTTTGCATATTATTTCAACGGTAGTAAATACGTCAGGGTCTTCAAATTAAAATTCCCTGATAACATATATGAAACATGTATTATGAAAGAATCAAAATATAATCTTATATCAAATTGATTGCCAAATGCTTTCCCATGATGATTCGATGATAATGTGTATGTAATGTATATACAAAGCTTTTAAAGTTTTATCTCATGCAAATCTTTTCATATACACCTCCATTGGCAAATTTCACATATGATATCTGTGGATTTGCCGCAAAGGGGAAGGCCCACATAGATTGTCACACTGACGATAAGTACTGCACAAGCTACTACTATAACGATAAAAATTTCCAGTCTTGGCACATGTATATTATCGCCGGTGTGACCATCCAAGTGGGCCTTCAGATAGATTTTCTCCTTCACGGCAAATCCACGATATCTCATGTGGAATTTCCCACTTGACCATCTTTTCGGCGGTGAAGGGTAAGATCTGCCTGCACTGCATTTCGTGCAGACATGCTGCTTCGTAGACTGTGTTCATACAGGAAAAGCAGCCGCTTGTGTTAGAATTCTTAATTAAACTTAAATTGATGACGTCATTATTTTAGACGTTGAGTTTTACGTCGAATATTCATACAGCAAATTTAACTCTTTAACCAACTCTAAAGTATAACGAAAAAATCGGGAAAAACATACCTGAGTCGGTGTAAATTCCTCGAAATTTGCTACCGACGTTTGCATTTGTGGTCACGTGACATGTTTTGTTCACCACCCATGTCTAAGCTCAGTGACTTTGGTAATGACAAGACTTTAAAATATTTTCTTATATAAACCTATATAAAAACTGGTGACCTCTCGACCCCTGTCGGGGTCATTTTGTGCTCATAGGTCATGTTTCGAACAGTATTGATAGAGGTCCACTACAAAGCTACATTGCAAATATCTTAGAACTGCATTCCGGTTTTAGACAAGAAGATAGGCCTTATGGTTTCAGAGAAGATGGTTATCTTTATGCCCCTGAAGGGAGACATATTAAAAGCGCACCGTCTATGCGTCCGCCCTGGCATTTTTCTGTGTCCAGGCTGTAACTTTTTCATGCATTGAAGGATTTTGAATTAACTTTGCACAAATGTTCAGCATATCAGGACGATGTGTCGCGTGCAAAACCCACGTCCGTACCTCAAAGGTCACGGTCACACTTAGAGTGTGAAGGTAATGGAATTCTCTATATTTGCACACATTCGTGTCCGGACTATAACTTTGTCATGCATTGAAGCATTTTAAAATAACTTGACACAAATATTCAGCACATCAAGACGATGTGTCGCGTGCAAGAACCACGTCCCTACCTCAAAGGTCAAGGTCACACTTAGAGTTTAAAAGTACCATGGAATACTGTATACATGGTAATTCTGTCATTCATGGAAGGATTAAAAAATAACATGGCACAATTGTTCAGCACATGGAGGGGACACATACTGTGAGACACCTCTTTCGGGGGCATTTTGGGGACAGCTCTTGTTTCCCTATAGAAACCTATGTAAAATCAAGTGACCCCCGGGGCGGAGTCAATTTTGACCCGGGTCATGATTTGAACAATCTTGGTATAGGTAAACTAGACAATGATACATGCCAAATAGTTTAACTCTGGACATTCCGGTTTTTGAGAGGATTTTTAACGTACATGTATTTTCTTTCCGTTGTCATGGAAACTAGAGCTCTATGTAGAATGAAATTCTTTGAATAGCTTTGGTAGAGGGCCACCCAATGAACATGACTTCCAAGTTTCAACAACTAAATTCTGTCAAACAGTTTAGGAGGAGCTGTCTTTTGAAAAACAAATGATGCATGCACATTCGGCGGACGACGCACATCACGCTTTTTATATAAGCCAATTGTGTTGTTAGAGAGCTTACAGGATTTCTTTTCAGTTGAAATTTACTTCGTGCATGACTTTAAAGAAGTGTAAACTGACATATTACTAACCTCAGTGTTTTCCGATTCCAGAAAATAATAATGATAAATATTAACAGAAATAATTGCAATTCGTCCAACTCCAATTAAGGCAATGCTTGAATCACCACCATCTCACAACTCGATAAAAGAAGGGACGGAAGGCAGTTATGTAAGTCAGCAAATACCAGTTATTGCCAGACTATCCCATGAAAACAAAGCTAGTGGTCCAAACAAACAGTCTAAAAATTAAGATAATCAAGTGAGTGGTAAAGGTCCAGAACCAGGCCTTAAGAATCAATACTGGATTAGTGTTTACAACTAAAAAAAAGTATGGTAATTGTTTTGTTTTTTTAAATAATTGCTTTAGATCTATAATGTATGTTAAATTCCAATGAAGGCAATGGAAGAAGTCACTGCTGTTCGACCAATTCGCAAACAAGGGATGCGAAGGCGCCCATGCAAGTTCTTGACACACCACCTCATGAGAACAAAGCTTTTGGTCCCAACAAAGGGTCGCCTGAAAAAAGGGAGCTTTGTCAACGAATCAAAGAAACTGACAAAAGCAAATGCTGCCTATCTTTGACCACCAACTTCTCCCCTGGACCTGGGACGATAATATACTATTAATGTTATTGCTCCGGCCTGGACCAGTCGGAGCTACCGGAACCATGGAGTTATGATCTATCAAACATCAGTATCTGCACTACAGTACATGGTTTCTAACAATGTGTGGAAGATGAAATATAAAAATAAATTCACGATTGATCTCAAACGGTTATACATCAGAGACTCAGTACACAGACAATACAATACAATACAAAATTTATTTATGGTCGGTAATGTCATATTATAACACAGTAGAAACATAAGCTATGTATAGCTTTTGACCGACCTATTAAATAACAGTTATGCAGTAGTCATAATAAATATCAAATTTTGAAATTAATAGATTAGTAATATTATCACATTATCACATTATTAGAAAAGTAAATTAATAGAATACATATACAGATAAAACTACATGGGTAAAACTAGTAAGCAATACAGCATAGCAAACTACATATACTATACGACGGATATTAAAAGTTATGTGGAGGTCGCTGATCGTGGCCTACGATGTGGGTCTAAAACTGCCATAAAAAGAGGCAATAAAACTCTGAATTACAAAAGAAACACAAAAGTGCAACCGATAAAAAAGATATAAGAACATTTATCCCCCAATCAGATTTGGTAAGAACTGATCAGCGAGTTAAAATAAAATAAAAAAGACATTACAGGCACAATGCATGCAGGCAGGGTATAACATAATGCAAAAGCAAAAGCAAACTGATTGCAATACAATGAACTTACGCAAAATAATAAATGAATACATAAAGCAACTGAAGGAGAACGACAGAACTGAAACTGAAAATAGGCTGCAACCCAAATGAATAAATAAATAAATAAATAAATAACTGTAATGTTTCTGTGCACAAAAAGAGCAGGAGCAGACCTCTCGATCCCAGGCATTAATCAAGCTTCTGAAGTGAGAGAAATTAGTTTCATTTCTTAAATACTGAGGAAGCGAATTCCATAGTTTTATGAGCACTTGAACGGAAAGATCTGCTACTATAGTTTGATGTTTTTACCTGAGGAAGTTTTGCCGTATTTGTGTGCCGAAAATGAAAACTGTTGTCTTTTATTGTTACTAAGTCATGAAGATATACCGGACCTTGTTTGTTAATTATTTAATGAACTTCAAGAGCTATAGTCCTCATTCTTTGCAGCTTCAAAGTGGATAGTTTAGACTTAAATAGAAGAAAAGTGTAGTCAGAGTCATAATCATCATATATGAAGCGTAATGCTCGTTCTTGGATTATCTCATTTTTTAGTGTATGTTTCCCCTACGAAGTGCCAAGTAACCGGACAATTGTTAAAATTGGACAGGATGAATGAGTTACAGTATATATTTAATTTACCTAATTTACACAGATTTCTACCAATTCGTTTTATTACATTGATTTGTCTGGATGCTTTTTTGCAAATCTTAGATATGTGAGAATGAAATTTAAGTTTGAAATTTAAAGTTACACCAAGCAAATTTACGTCTTCATCACAAATGATTTCGTTGTTGTCTAATTTAAATACAATATTTTTATCTTTAGTTTTCTTTCCTACAGCTATAGCTTGATATTTATCAGGAATTGCTTTCATATGATTGTCCGAAAACCATTATATTAGTTATTCGCTATCCTTTTCTAAAGTTGTAACTATATTTTCAATGTTTTTTATCGCAATAAATGTCATCAGCATATAATTGTACAGACTGCTGTTGGAAACAAAGTCAGAAATGTCATTTATAAAAATATTAAATAGTACTGGTCCAAGTATGGAACCTTGACGGCTCTGCTACAGCTGCTTTACAAGATGATGGTGCTGTTTTTTTTTAATGCACATGACTGGCGGACCAGAGACATACCTGGACAACAGATGGTAATTCAACGAGATATGTTCTGTCAGTCTTTGAAGCCTTACAGTAGCTCTATTTACCAGCATGCACACAATTATCGTTAACTAAACTACTTGATCAAATGCATGGAAATAAAGATAATCATACAATTTCTATGGTTCACTAAATGGTCTCCATAAGATATAATCCTTCTTTACCTAATTCTATTTCTATGTAGTCTTAGTTTTAACCCATGCCTTACGCGAGCTTGGATTTAGTTGCGCCATACCTAATATACAAAATGGCTGAATTTCGCGTGACGGCAGGTAGAGATGGATCTCGATCTTTTGGTGGTTTGTATCATACATTCAAGAATAGAAATTAGTTACATTTGTTTTTTGTAACTTTGAACTACTGGATATATTTTTGAACATTGATTTAGGATGAAGTGAGAAAACATTTTGTTCAATTCGTAGTGCATATTGGGAATAGAATAGGGAAGGAAAAGAAAAAAATCCATTTTCTGTTTTTCTGCTATAAACTTGTTTTTTTTTTCAAGTTGACATGCTGTCACTGTGTCAAAATTCAAAAGACTGGACATCAGACTGACTGGGTTTGGTTACCCTTGGTACTTGACACTGTCATATGACCGAGCAAAGAGACCAGACATGACGACATCATGGACCTTTATACAAATGGATTGGCAACTTTCAAAAATCGAAAAAACCTTTTAAGACTGACCTTTATCCTGTTTTCTCGTATTGGTATTCTCAGGAGGCAAAGCATGTAATTTTGTTACCTATACAACAGTAGGCCTACCTACACGGGAGTGGGAGCGGTAGGTTTAGGTGTCTGCCACTCACCCCGGAGGTTGCGGGTTCGAGCCCCACCAGGGTCATGACTGTACATATGACACCAGTATTGGTTCTTCCAGGAAACGGACTCCAGAGTGACTCGATAAGCTTCAAGCTTTCTTCACAATCGAGCTAGAATAAATTAGTACAAACTAAAACTAAACTAAAAACGCAGAGATGGCGAATGATTTAGAACTGAAATTTACAGGACAGTCAGTCAGACAGGGCTAAAAGTACTAGTAACTCGGGTGTACATTTCTAATTTAATAGCCTTTATTACTCTGTAATTTCAATCAAAATCTCTTAAATACCCCATCAGTTTAAACAGATTAAACAGTCTTCTGACTGAAAATCATCACTGAAACAGTCATCGTTATCATCATATTTTTCAAATAACATTTCAATTTCAGTCAAGATATTTGTGTCAGTTTCATCTTCAATGTTAATACTTCCTAATTCTATTGTTTGTGAATTTTCTTTTTCTGCACTTGATGATTCTGCTCTTCGAACTTTTTACTCTTTTCTTTCGTCCAACTTAGGCTACTTTTGTTTTCACAGGGACATGTGTTTTGATTACGTCACGAAGAAAAATCTAGAACAAATGGTTCCCGTTTCAATAGTAATTACATTGAATGTCAGGGTACTACCATTCACTAATATTCAAGGTGCTTCGGTTGTTTGCCCCAAACAGGGTTAAATTGCTATTTTCACGGTGTGTGATTTTCGGATACAAAAAATCGGATACGAAAAGAAACCTGACCACCTAAATGTGCCCAACACGCGGACAGACGGGCTTAGCAATTTCATCGGACCAAACGATGTTTTGCCGGTCAGGTCCGGTGGTCCGATGGTCATTCGCCATGACTGCCTACACATTTGTTTTTTTATGCTCCCAAAGAGTGGCATATTAAAATCGCTCTGTCTGTCCATTCGTCTGACCTTAAATTTTTATGTGTCCGAGCTGTAACTTTGTCACCCATTGAAGGATTTTAAAATAACTTGTCTAGCACATCAAGACGAACTGTCGCGTGTAAGACCCACATCCCTTCCTCAAAGGTCAAGGTTACACTTAGAGTTTGAAGGTAATGTAATCCCCTCTATATGCACACATTCGTGTCCGGACTTCAACTTTGTCATGTATGGAAGGATTTTAAAATGACTTGGCACAAATGTTCAACACATCAAGACGACTTGTTGAGTGAAGGACCCATGTCCCTATCTCAAAGTTCAAGGTCACACTTAGAGTTTGAAGGTAATGGAATCCTCTGTATATGTGCACATTTGTGTCCAGACTGTAACTTTGTCATGCATTGAAGGCTAAAAAAGTAACTTCAATGGCACAAATGCTCAGCACATCAAGACGACGTGTCGCGTGCAAGACCCACGTCCCTTTCTCAAAGGTCAAGGTCACACTTAGAGTTTAAAGGTATTAATATCTTGGATACTACTTGAAACTTAAAATGCTTTTTAGCTTGACTATTCGGAGAATATGGAGAGCTATTACAGTCACTTGTGTGTCGGCGTCGGCGTTGCTTCTTTGGTTAAAGTTTTGCCTGCTAAGTACTATCATGCACATATCTCAGTAACCACTTATGATATTGACTTGAAACTTTGTTCATGTCTTTAGGGGTGTCATACAATCAAGGCAGGTAACTCTTGAAAAAATTTAGTACAAATTATGGCCCTTGTTTGACTTTGAAAATTTGGTTAAAGTTTTGCCTGCTAGGTACTATCATGCACATATCTCAGTAACCACATATGATATTGACTTGAAACTTTGTTCATGTCTTTAGGGGTGCCATACAATCAAGGCAGATAACTCTTGAAAAAATTTAGTACAAATTATGGCCCTTGTTTGACTTTGAAAATTTGGTTAAAGTTTTGCCTGCTAGGTACTATCATGCACATATCTCAGTAACCACTTATGATATTGACTTGAAACTTTGTTCATGTCTTTAGGGGTGTCATACAATCAAGGCAGATAACTCTTGAAAAAATTTAGTTCAAATTATGGCCCTTGTTTGACTTTGAAAATTTGGTTAAAGTTTTGCCTGCTAGGTACTATCATGCACATATCTCAGTAACCACTTATAATATTGACTTGAAACTTTGTTCATGTCTTTAGGGGTGTCATACAATCAAGGCAGATAACTCTTGAAAAAATTTAGTACAAATTATGGCCCTTATTTGACTTTGAAAATTTGGTTAAAGTTTTGCCTGCTAGGTACTATCATGCACATATCTCAGTAACCACTTGTGATACTGACTTGAAACTTTGTTCATGTCTTTAGGGGTGTCATACAATCAAGGCAGATAACTCTTGAACAAATTTAGTACAAATTATGGCCCTTGTTTGACTTTGAATATTTGGTTAAAGTTTTGCCTGCTAGGTACTATCATGCACATATCTCAGTAACCACTTGTGATATTGACTTGAAACTTCGTTAATGTCTCTAGGGGTGTCACACAGTCAAGTCAGATAACTCTTGTATAAATTTAGCACTAATTATGGCCCTTGTTTGACTTTGAAAATTTGGTTAAAGTTTTGCCTGCTAGGTACTATCATGCACATATCTCAGTAACCACTTATGATATTGACTTGAAACTTTTTTAATGTCTTAAGAGGTGTCACACAGTCAAGACAGATAACTCTTGTTTAAATTTAGTGCAAATTATGGCCCTTGTTTGACTTTGAAAATTTGGTAAAGTTTTGCATGCAAGGTACTATCATGCACATATCACAGTAACCACTTATGGTAGTTATATCAAACCTTGCAATAGTGTTCAGGGTAAATTTTGTATCAAACAATTAATTTACCAAAAATTAAATCTATAGTTATAGATTTTGACTTTTTTTATGATTCAACTTTCCTAGTTTATACTTAATAGTTAGCAGAATTTTGTTTTGCTATTATACTGATAAAAGTTTTGTTTTATTAGCAAACACCCACAATAGTCGAGCGTGCTGTCTTATGGACAGCTCTTGTTTACCTTTAAAAAGACATCTACACCAGGATAAACAATACATTTGTTGATGTATTTTTTGTTGTTGACATTATGACAGATTTATGCTTGTTTTGCTGGATATTGTCAATAGTTCTATTTTATTGGCAAGCACTGAGAATAGTCAAACATACTGACTTAGGGACAGCTCTTCTTTAAGATTGTCAGAGCAAATCTTTGCGGAAATTTCTGAAACACCTAGGAAATGTTATCAGGTCTAGGAAAGTGCTATATACTTACAGATTTAAAATACGGGTCGTACCGACTATACCTCGAACGGGGTTGGTGGACCTAATAAGCACAATTACAAAAAAAAACTGTAGTAATGTGCTTATAAATAAAATTTTATTGCAGAAAATTTGCTCTGGTTGATTGGCATTTCTGCTTCTGATGTGTAACTTTTAGAATTCACTGATTATTTTCGCCAAAATTATATTTGCTGGCTTTCTTCTTACAGATCATGATGACAGATGGTCAGATAGTGGTGGGTCAGGGAGATTTCGTGGACGTGGCAATTACAGAGGAAATAAAAGATTTTTCAATAACAACAGGAGTAAGACTGTTTGTTTCTAGGCCTCACACAGATATTTTACGGATTACAATCTTTTTTTTTACCCCAATCATGTAATGACAGTCCAAGTTTAATTATTTGTTTTTGTGCCCAGTACCAGTACATGTTATGAGATCACCTATATAAGACAGGTTGGAGGCAAGCAGGCGTCATCAACCAGGCTTTTATCACCTGCTATGAAACCTAAAGTTTTGACCCATAATTTTGTTTCTATAGATTAGCACTGTCCGTCCAGTGACAAGTTGGATCACCACAAACTCTCGGAGTTATGACCCTTAAATTGCAGATTTTTTTTACAAATTAAGAACTGCAAACTGTCGCTTGTCAAATTATTACAAGTTTTAAACTTTATCCTGAGCTTTGATTGCCTTGTGTTTTATTGTTAACTGATACACTTTGTAGTATGTCTTTATCTGTATGTTTATTTGAACTTAAGGAAGTTACGGTTACAACCGACGTGGTTCTGGTGGTCCTTACAGAGGTAGAGGCCGTGGAAGAGGTGGGCCGAACCCGCGCAGTCGTGTGGATAATGAGGGAGATGATTGTATGGGAGGAGAAACTGCTGAATCATCCAACAGCAGATTGTATGAAAAGTTTTACTTTGATTTGTGTCCATCTGTGTAAAAATCAATGTTAGGCATTGCAGCCACTTTGGATTTAAGTCAGCCTGCATATTCAAAAAGTCTGATTTTGATCCATATTGTTTGCTTATTAATTTATGACAACCTGTATAAAACTGTGGCACTAGTAATTATAGTGGTTCACAATGATCACACTTCATTCTTTCAATGACTATAAACAATGATAAACGTCAACTGATGGATTTTTCACTGCTGGGTGCTTTAATGAATCTACAGTTGACACAGTACATTTATAAATCTTCACCTGTCATTTATAAGTGTTTTATCAGGAACGTAATACCCATTGTTCTCTTACTGATGATACTGTAAAAATTTCAGTAAAAAATGCACTTTTATTTCATTGCTCCTCCAGCAATCCATACGGACGTCCAAGTAAGGGAGGCTACCAAGGGAGAAGTCAATACGTCTCGGGAAATCGTAAGTAAAGATTTAACATGATTTACCGGTGTTTTGATGAGTTGGATTAATATCGCTGTTTAAACTTCAGATAATACAGCTGGTTTTAGCTGTAGTTTAACAGGGAATAGAGTTATATTGGCTCAAAAGAAATTGAAATGGCTACAACTTTTAAAGAAAGAATATGTTTTGTGTGCTAGGCAAAATGCCGCATGGAAAAAATGGCCAAAAGAAACAATTAGGCAATGCTAGCGCTGGAGGTGTATGTATCGCATATGTGGAATTATCGTTTTTGTTACAATTTTAGGTGGAAGTGGAAGTATAGATTCCCTAAAAAGACTTGGTTTGCCAGTGGATAAAGATAAAGAAAGTGGAGATAGCGAATGGTTTAAGATTATTGTAAGTGTATACTCTATGTTACTTCAGTTATATTTGATTAGGAAATTAATATGCTTTTGCTCAGGAACGTAGAATATACAGGGATTTGCAACGGGTAGCGATAATCAATACAGTATTACAATATGTGTGTCGTGCAATCGATTTTCTTCAGACAGCTTACCTGTAGAAGCGCCTTATCAAGTTAATCGAACGCATTACGCAAATTGGCCGATATCGAAGTACCCCTATCGTACTATTTAACTGATAGCGTCAACATTTGTTTTTCAATTTTCTTCAGATTTTCAGTACATAACCAAGAAATGTTTTTTCTCTAAAGCTGTGTAAAAATTAATTTACTAAATTGACATAAGATACGAAATATTTTGCGTTAAACACGGATATTCTACGATTTTCGGCTTTGCAAAAAGTTGGTTGATATTTTTTTTATGAACCTCATTTCAAAGATCTAAGCTGGTTACTCAAACAATTCTTGATCGATTTTCTTAAAATTTACTGCAATTTATCATGAAATGTTTTTCCAACGTCCCAATATAAAAATTATTCCTACAAAAATAATAGATAAATACATGTACAATATTGCAACTTCAAAAAGCAGGCGGCTCGCACTCCCGGACGTTCTAACATATGGATACTTATGTGGCTACTCTATTGTTCTCTCCATTGTTATTTTAGCCACATAAGAGAAAACATAGCCACCTAAGAGCTTACAGAATGAATGACATCAAAGAGTATTTACTGTTACCTATTGTTCCTGTAGCCACCTAAGTGTCCAAATGTAAGCACGTAGTTTCACGCGATGATTTTACATGCAAATTTTTTAGTTAACTGTAAATATTTTCGATTCTTATATAGATATTCATAAAGCAAGCATTCAATGTTTTTCATGATTATAAATATATAGTCACTCTAACAAATAACTGTTATTTTTTTATGTTAAGTTACAATTTCGAGCATTCCGTGATCTTTCAACTTTTCAGGTTGCGGTTTTCGGTTGGAAAACAATTACAATTTATATGATCAGTTTCAACATTTACAATGTTTAATTTCTGATTAATTTCAAGTAAATGATAATATATAGACAGTAATAACATAAATCATAGATTGAATTGAATTAAATTGATTAATTATTATAGAAATAAGAAATAAATGCACGTGAAAAGAATGATGTTAATTTTCTTTCAACCCGACTTGCAAATTTTAATTAGCCAATCAACCGATTACGTGATTGAGTCAAAGACCCTAAAACCTAACAGTCAAACTAAATTATGTTTTAAATGCGTTTGAACCTGTGGTCCTTTTCAAGAAATAACTATGTGGCGAATAAGAACAATAGAACTGTAAGCACAGTTGATTTGCACATCTTTAATCGTAGGTACTCATTTGAATTCCATGTTTTCGAGAATAAAGCTAGTCAGGGATCTCGTCAAACAGTCTGAAAGTTTCTGTGTGTCTACATGTTTTTTTATTTACAATGGCTTCGAGCAGTAGAGGAATGTACATGTGAAGACTCTAGTTCTAGCGTCACTGTGACGAGGATTGTAGTGCTGAACAACATAGAAAGAAACATAAACCCAATGGCACTGACTGATCAGACAAAACATAAAAGAGAGCCTATATATGCATGTGACGTGTGTGGGAACTATTCTGCTACTTAGATGTATAACTATTATCAACAGGTCTTGGAAAATCCCGGAAATAAAATGAACAATGTGCACTTTTAAAAATTTAATGTATGCTACGGATACGCAATAAACAACATCATCACATAGAAAATAGATTGTATAAAATGGACTTCCTTGACAGTAACTACCGGATCTATGGACATCTGTACACAACTCCCAGGGTCACACCTGCCTGACTTGTCCCAGCTTTTGGTGCACTAGCTCACCACCTAGAAAAATTAAAAAGTTTTGATACAGAATTACATTGGGTCATGAATTTGCTTTTCTCACCGATTTGTTTGTTGTTTGTCGAAGGGCCGAGACATGACCCCGGAAAGCGATGAAAAACAACAATATCAGGCACTAGTAAGCTCAATTGAGCCAAGTTTCTCGCAAATAATACAGTTCTGGTTTTTTTTATGCGTGTGTCTAATTTTAGCTATATTCGCGAGCAGTGAAAATCGCGAACTTTAGAATCAGCGAAAATTTAGTACAGCATTTCGGAAATTGTAAGTTCCGAATCGTGTTATACATGTATCACGATTAGCTCATTATCTTGCACAAACTGTATAATTATCATATTAAATAAGGTATCAGTTGTTTACCTTACTTACTTGAATGCGATATCAGGACAGGTGTTGAATACTAACCTCTTTAGATAATTGAGCATTAAAACAGTTAAAACCTGTAAAAACTATCTCCGCAAAAGTGCGAAAGTCATTATCGATGCACCATAAATGCTATTCATTCAATGAATATACATGATGTGTTACTATTTATTTTTAATTTTAGCAAACAAATAAAGGAAACGGAGCAGTTCGAGATACCGGTTTATAGCACTGTCACAAAGTTATTTCCTTTCAATTATAAAAGCGATGTCATGGTTAATTGCCCCCTTAGTCAAAAAAACGCTAAAATCAAAATCAACTTGTTTAAAATCGTGAAAATTAGAATCGCTAAAATTAAAACAGGACCAAAATCGCGAAATTTGATGTATGCGAAAATAACCCGATATACGGTAGTTTTATTTTGGCGATAAACACAACAATAGTTCCAGTTTCGCTTTCTCGTCAGTTATTTTGAGTTCGTAAAATTGCTCAGATTTGCAAATGGCGTCCGAATCGTGTAAGAGCTAAAAATAAATGGTCTTTATATTTTCAAATACTCCTTGAAAAGTAGCTATTCTTAAGCTTCAATGCAGGGTGTACTAGAAATACTGGTTGAGCCCACTTTACTCTGAATAAATGTAGGGAGATAAGGTTTCCATCCGGTTGAGCTTATGCTTAAATTGTATGTGCATATAGTGTGACATTTGAATATAGAAGTAATAAATAACTTTTGTTTATTTCAGATACCATGGGGTAAAAAGGCAGAGAAAGATTTTGTTCTGAAGAATCTAAACAATCGTGTTGATGTTCCGTTCATTCCAACCTTTGTAAGTGTAAAAGTTGTTTAAAGGAGCTGTGTTGCACAAATTAACCTGTGGACTTGTGTTTGGTGTTATTATAAATCAGATGAGTCATACCACAACAACTAAAGATAAAACTTTTAACCTACTGATGGCAAACACTTCTGCTATTGTGACCAGTGCAGATCATGATCAGCCTGTATATCTGGGCAATCTGATCACAATCTCCATTGTTTGCTATTCAGTCGGTAAATTTTCAGTGACCGCCCGTTTTAACAACAAATGGTATTGTTCAAATTGTAAGATTTTAAGATGGAGAAATTCATTTTAGACATTTAGCAGGGTAGGTTAAGCAACTAATTTTTTAACAGGCTGAACAGTACAAGACTTGTTTCAAAAGTGGCAAAGCCCCATCAAAAAAAAGGTTGTACACCATCAGATTTTTACCGCTCTCTCTTATTTACAGTATCATCATCAAGAAAACACAGCTGTATTTTTTGTCAATGACAGAAGGGCAGCAGAAGCTATACGAGCAGTAACAAAGAAGGTCACCATGCCTTCAGGACATAAAGTAAGAATTTCAGAATGGCTTGCCATACCGTCTAGGCCCAAAATGGTAAAATGAAGTAGTGTGCTACATTTGCCCTGCCTTTCAGCAGAGAGTAAGGTTTTATCAAAAGCCGCCTTGGTGCAGTGGTTGCATGTTCACCTCAGATCCTGAGGGTCCCTGTTTTGATCCTTTCCAGTGGCCAAGTATTGGTAGTGTCCTCAGGCAAGATACAGATAATTCCACATTGCCTCTCTCTCTTTTTGAGGTTGGTTTCCATCTAGAGTGAGCCTCAAGAGTGTATGAACTTGCTTCACAATTGAGACTAGATAAATTAGTACAAGTTTAAGGCTTGCACATGGCAAGACGGATAAAAATAAACCTTTTTGTTTTTAACAAATTTCAGCTGCTGAAAATAGATCAAATGAGAACTGAACTATGCATTGTATTCATTTCTTACCAACCTTGTGCACAACTTAAAAGAATTTATAAAAAAATTCTCAGAAAAAAACATATTTCTTTTCATTGTGTTTGAAATGTAAGGAACACACAACAACCTGATGAAAAATTACAGAAAGTGCTGTAACAAATGTGATTCTCAAGTCATTAGATAATGGTGTACGGAAGAAGTAAACTTGTTGGCACATAGTTTCATGGTTTGAACCATCATTCAACTGTTTTATAAGACTTGCTTTAATTATTTTTTTAAACAGATGACTATTCTGGTGAAAAACAGTTACCCACCAAATATTCCAATGGGTGAAAAGGAAATTGAGAAACTTAAGGTAAGTTGTGCATGTAGACTGTTAAAGGTCTCAGTTTGTTTACCCATAGTCTTTTGTACAATCAAAGTAAACCTAGATATACATTATAACTTGAAGGTCAAGGTCACACACTTGACACAACCTTAACTGTTAGAAGATTTGTTTTTATATGCAATAGTGTGTTACCATAAATGTTGATGGGGCACCAATTTTCATAGGTAATATCTTCTAATCTTGTGTTCCAATGAAAATCAATCAGACATTACCATTTTCTTTACATAAAATGAAATCAACAAAGTTTAAATACTCGCAAACTTGCGTTCTATTTAAAATCCAAAAAATCTCAAGCTGCTATGAAGTTATATATGCATTCACAGTACATGTGTATTCTAATTCATTTACTATTTCAGGTTGTTATGAGCAGCAGATACGATCCAGCAACAAAAGCTCTAAATTTGAGCAGCCTTCATACAGATAAAGGTACACAAGTTACACGTTTATCCTTGTCTTGAATAGTATTGTGTTACTGTTACAGAAAAATTCTTCAGACTTTCTGCAATACTATCAATATTGCGCAATATACTATTTTAGTATTTGATTACAGACTGGAAGTTATTTCAGTTAAGTTTTGACTACGGAATCATACTGAAAAATTACACATAAAAAAGTCATAGCATATTTCTATTTTGTTGTTGCGTCATAAGTAAACATGGAATATTTTCCTGCAGAATTGGTCCAGGATTCCCTGTACATGGCTTTAGTGAGAGTTCAAGTAATGACAAACGTTGTGAAAATCATCAAAGAAAACATTCCAGAGGTAAGTACAGTAGACTGTCGTTATTCAGACTCATGTGGAGTCAAAATCATAAAGCACATTTTATTTCATTTGAACCTGGCTATACAATAACCAGCTTTAATGATGTTGGTTGATACTACTATATTCATAATTTTAAGCACAAATTTCCAAGTGTAAGAAGACCCTTGAGATTATTCTGTATTGTCATTCAAGTTATTATGATGGGTAATGGAACAGGCTGAGTGCCGACCAAACTTTGTAAACACATTGGCGTGTCTGGTGCCATGCAGATCTTAAATGTTTGATTTTCATATCCTGCAGCTGGTATAAATGAACAAGAAATATATTTCAGTTGTGTTGTTTGGACTTGAGTAACAACAAGTTGAATCTTTTGGACCATCTAACCCCACTTGTGCCAGCGACAGGTGACCTCAAGATGCTCAACCTTAGTAATAATAGGGTAAGGAACCTACAGTCAGCTAGGTAATTGTGAGAAATCTTGCTACGTTCTTCATATTTAATGAACACAGTGTGTCCTTTTAGTGCCATGTTTAGCTCACCTGGCAAAATGTGCCAGAGTGAGCTATTAGAAGGGGGGGTCACTTGATTTAACATAGGCTTACATAGAGAACATCAAAAATCTTCTTGTCTAGAACCATTAGGGATAGAGCTTAGATATGTGGTATATAGCATTATGTAGTGGACCTTTATAAAGATTGTCAAAATCAGAACCCCAAGGTCAAAATTGACCCTTCCTGCTTGTGATGACCCTGTGTTATAGCCAATGGTAGCCAGATGAGGGATATAGGGCCATCTTGGCCTTTTTGTTTGATTTTATCATTTACCTTTTAACTACAGCTTTTCAGTACCATGAGATTAAAGTATTGCTATTTATACCCCCAAAACGAAGTTTAGGGGGGTATATAGGAGTCACCCGGTGGTTGGTCGGTCGGTCGGTCGGGCGGTCTGTGCATTTTCCTTGTCCGGAGCATAACTGAAAACTACTGGTTGGAATTCAATACAACTTCATACAAGGTCAAGCACATTGAGAGGAAGTGCGTGCACAAGAACTATAACTCCATCTTGACTAATACAGAATTATTGCCCTTTGTTAGTTTTCCTTGTCCGGAGCATAACTCAAAACTACTGGTTGGAATTCAATACAACTTCATACAATGGTCAAGCACATTGAGAGGAAGTGCAGGCACAAGAACCATAACTCTATCTGACTAATTACAGAGTTATGCCCTTTGTTACTTTTCCTTGTCCGGAGCATAACTTGAAAACTACTGGTTGGAATTCAGTACAACTTCATACAAGGTCAAGCACATTGAGAGGAAGTGCGGCACAAGAACCATAACTCCATCTTGACTAATTTCAGAGTTATTTCCCTTTGTTAGTTTTCCTTGTCCGGAGCATAACTTGAAAAACTAAAGGTTGGAATTCAATACAATTTCATACAATGATCAAGCAAACTCAGAGGAAGTGCAGGTACAAGAACTATAACTCTATCTTGAGTATTTACTGAGTTATTGCCCTTTGTTAGTTTTCCTTGTCCAAAGCATAACTTGAAAACTACAAGTTGGAATTCAATACAACTTCATACAATGGTCAAGCACATTGAGAGGAAGTGCAGTGCACAGGAACCATAACTCCATCTTGACTAATTACAGAGTTATTGCCCTTTGTTACTTTTCCTTGTCCGGAGCATAACTTGAAAACTACTAGTTGGAATTCAATACAATTTCATACAATGATCAAGCAAACTCAGAGGAAGTGCAGTGTACAAGAGCTATAACTCTATTTTGAGTATTTACTGAGTTATTGCCCTTTGTAAGTTTTCCTTGTCCGAAGCATTACTTGAAAACTACAAGTTGGAATTCAAATCAACCTCATACAATGGTCAAGCACATTGAGAGGAAGTACAGTGCACAAGAACCATAACTCTATCTTGACTAATTACAGAGTTATTGCCCTTTGTTACTTTTCCTTGTCTGGAGCATAACTTGAAAACTACTAGTTGGAATTAAATACAATTTCATACAATGATCAAGCAAACTCAGAGGAAGTGCAGTGTATAAGAACTATAACTCTGTTTTGAGTATTTACTGAGTTATTGCCCTTTGTAAGTTTTCCTTGTCCGAAGCATAACTTGAAAACTACAAGTTGGAATTCAATATGACTTCATACAATGGTCAAGCACATTGAGAGGAAGTGCAGTGTACAAGAACCATAACTCTATCTTGACAAATTACAGAGTTATTAGGCGAAGAACAATATCTCTTTTTAGTTTGTTTGCAAGGTATTATGTTACTACGAACTTCTTCAGTTTATAAAGCAGTCTTTTGGGGGTATTAATCACATTTAGTGATAGCTCTAGTTTTGAAAGGTATGTTAAAGCCCAAGATAAGATATTGTATGTGAAGGGGCGTGTGCATTTGTTATCTTACAGTTGCCGCACACAGAGATGTTGAAGAAGCTGAGTGCCTGGAAATTAGATTCATTGAGTCTTGATGGAAATCCACTTTGTGATAAGTTCACTGATCAGTCTACTTATATCAGGTAAACTGTAAACATGTAACACAGATCAGGTGATCCTGATCTGGATCATCAGGAGCTTGGTCTGTGATAGGTAAGATTGTCAGCTCTTCTGGCGTCACACAGGTAATGCTGTAGATAACCTAGCAAACTGAAGATTGTGTAAGAAACTGTACTGCTTTTTCACTTGACTTGAATACGCAAAATATTGCAAGTTTGTGTCTAGAGATGGAAGGAATACATGGCCCAAAAACAGGTTCATATCTGTGGTAAAATGCGTTGTGGAAATTTAGTGTATTACTACTTCACAAAAGTCACATTGGTGACTAAATTCCCTTGGCATGTAGGTCTTTGAATCTGTCAACTTTAGATAATTAAAGTATTTACATTGACAGATGGTTTATAAATGTTTTCAAAGAAGCATTTCTCTATGTAATTTTCCTCAGCAGTGTTTTTATTAAGCAATTGTCTAATGGGGCAATTGTAAGAAATAAGTATTCTTTAAATCAAATTATTACTCTTTGTGATAAAAGCTTGATTGTAAGCGAGTTGCTCTCAATTCAACATTCTGGGAAAACTTGTATACATGTCATGTTGGATGTGTTAATAACCCTAGCAGGATTCAAACCTACAACCTTGTGCTGAGTGGCTGATGCCCATTCCTTCACATTCTGGCTCTCCTAAATATCATAGGCGTGTCACTGATTGTAATTGCACATTACTACAGCATTGTTGTGAATGTTTGATTCTGTAATTTCATCAACTGATCCTAATATTTTCAAATCAAAATAAAATTTTATGGAGCAAAAAATTGGAATTATTTTTTTGAAATTGTTCTTAAGTGAAACATGGGAGATATCTTACTTCAGAAGTTACTCCCCTTGTTAGTTTGGATGTTTTAATAGAGCTGAGACATGATTTTGTGTCTCAACTTCGCAAAATTACTTTTAGTATTTTTATGATATGTTGGCTGGCTTTATTCAAGACACTTCCTGTTGGATACTGGTGAAACAAGTTATGTTGTCTGCAGCTGGTTTGCACTTGTTTGAAAGGAAGATTCATGTAAAAAAAAAGAACTTTTTCTTTGTATTGGTACTGCTCTGAAACAGTTCAAAAGTGACAAGTGCAGAAAAGCACGAGTGCCATGAGACACAGGTCTGCTACCAATGACGGGTCATGGCGTTCCAGATAGGGCGTCGACTTATACAGGTGCAGCTGGTTCATGGATGTGTCACATATCTCGGAGAAGGGCTATTAACATCAAAGCCAAAATGTCTTAACTACTTTTTTTTCACATTTCCTTTGGATCATGTATGAGAAATTATCTTGCATTTAGGGGAAGAAATTAGATATAGAGTTTTAGGTTAAGCAAAAGATGCAGTCCAAGCTACCTGTTGACACTGTTCTTATACTGCTGAGAGAAAATTTCAGGAAGAAAAAAACAAATTGTTTAAATAACAAAAGGTACATGTTTTACCATCAATAAAGGGATAAAATGTTTTTTAAATTTTGTCAGTAGTGTAAGCATGTAAGCATCTTTAAAACATGTAATTTACAATCTTACATGTAAATCATAAAAACAGTGAATAAATATGGATTTAAACCTGTTTTTAACCAGTATTTAAATCCTGTCTCTGAATACAAACTTGTTTTGGAAGCACATGATCATAGGGGGCATTCTTGTATCTACTACTAACTAGAATGTTTATACTCCGAACGGACCAATGGACGAGTCAGACTGTCAAAGACATCAGTCTTGTATCTTTTGAAGTATAAGTGTTTAGCTGTGCTCATTCCTTCATTTATGTGTGTCAACAAATGGCTGTCTAATCAGTAGATATGCTGTCTGAAATTAAGGAATATCTTTCATAAGTGACAGTTGATACAAACATTGTAATGTTGAATGACAATAGTACATTCTGGAAAATTGTTTAGGTTTCATATGTAACTACAGCATACCCAAGGTACCAGACAAGCCCTTCCTGTATTTTATACAAGTTATGACTTTATTGCATTTAACGTAAAAAATAGGAACAAGTGGGACCAGTCAAACTTTGTGACTGTAGGCCAGAGAGTGTTGAGTTGCTGTCGAAAAATATGCTTTCACAGAGATATGATATTTGTTTCAGTGCTGTGAGAAAAGTATTTCCAAAAGTTCTGAAGTTGGTAAGCTATAATCTTAAGTTTCATTTTATGTTTCAGTTGTTAGAGGTTGATAAAAGACTTGCTTTAAACTATATGGCTATGTGTCACTCTTCACTTGTTTATAAACATTTCCTTAAAAAAATTAAGTCTTTGTTTTGAAGACCTCAATGTGCCTTGGAATGCATTGTCTTTAAACGACAGTAAACGTCCTTAGTTTCCATCAAATTGCTGTTTTCAAA